>OY821517.1:104031004-104033504 GCA_963682025.1 Cordilura impudica
TTCTTTGGAATGGGATATCTAGTTATTGCATCAAATTTTGATGGATCCGGCTTGATGCCGTTGGGAGTAATCAGATGACCAAGATATATCACTTCTGGTCTCAAAAATTGACATTTATCCGGATTTAGTTTCAAATTATATCTCCTTAGTCTGTCGAAAACCTTCACTAAATTGTGATTATGGTGTTGTATGCTACAACCGAATACTATGATGTCGTCAACATAGAGAAATGCCCCTGATTCCAAACCCGACAGTGCTATTATTAGCATACGCTGAAAACTGTTTGACGATATCTTCAATCCAAAAGGTAGTCTCTTAAACTGAAAATGACCATTAGGTGTAGAAAAAGCTGTATATGGTCTGGACTTTTGATCTAGCTCAATTTGGTGGAATGAGCTCGTCATATCCAAAGTTGAAAAATATTTGGCTCTGCCAAGTCTGTCCAAAATGTCATCCAAACGCGTTAATGGAAACTTATCATTTATAATTTTGTCATTGAGTTTCCTAAAATCCACGACCAATCTCCATTCTCTTTTGTCAGTGTGGCCCTTTTTCGGAACCAATAGTAATGGTGCGTTATATGGACTAATGGATGGTTCAATTATGTTCTTCGCTAATAGTCCCTGGACCTGAGCATCTATTTCCGTTGTGTGTGTGTGTGGTAGGCGGTAATTCTTTATGTATACTGGATTTTGGTCATGTAAGTCTATTGATTGTGTGTAGAAGTTATTTGTGGTAAGGTCTTCATCCTTAATATGAAATATCGATTGGTATTCTCTCAGCATTGATTTAAGTTCCCCCACGTCCTCATCATTCAAGTCTTTCAAATTTAAACTTTCCAATAATTTCTTAAACCTTATTTCCGCATCTCTGTTATTACCTCCAACACTTTTGACCGAACAAATCTCATAATCCCTCAATGGCATGGTCTCCACTCTCATGTTCTCAATTGTTATTATCTCATTCGTTACATTCAACAATTTAACGTGCTGGTTTCCCCTTCTGGGTACTATTGCATTTGCCAAATAAACTCCTTTTGTTATTTCCCTATTCAACACAACAGCGTCCTCCTCTAGCTTCACATTAAATGGTACAATTATTTCGCTTCTGCCTGGAATTGTTATCTTATTAACCCTAAAAACACTATCGTGAATCGGGATCGTCATAGTCTCATCACCAATGCTGAAAGTTAGCACATATCTATCATAATCGATATTACATCTATATTTAGTTAAAAAATCTCTACCCAAGATTCCATCGGTATTTATTGGTATATTATCTGTAACCATTTGCACTTTATGCTGAATTTTCACATCGTTTATTTTTATTCCTATCGTTGTTGAACCAAGTGATCTAATTATTTGTTCCGAAATCCCCGTCAAATTACAGTAGTCATCAGGATCTTCCTGGTATCTGTACAAAAATTTCTGTTTACAAAGTGATATGTCCGCACCTGTATCTATCAAAAATGTAATTTCCTTGTCCGTGTCATCAATATTTAATCTAACGTAATTTCTAAGGTTCGATGCTATACTGTATATCTTTGTGGTTTCTACTGTGCTGTTTCCGAAGACTGGGATGTTATCATCTCCGGAATTTGGGAGTTTCCCTGGTTCTGTATCTGATTCACATTACGATATCTTCTATTATTGTTATTTCTATTGCTACCTCTTTGTACGTTGTTATTATTATTCCTATAGTTATTAGTGTTGTTTCTATTGTTGTTATAATATGCGTTGTTCCTGTAGTTGTTATTATTGTTATTGTTCCTATTATTGTTGTGGTTGCTTCTATTCGTATTATTTTGGTATGCATTGTTCCCTCTATTTCTATTACCAATCCAGTTATTGTGTCTTTGGCTATTATTACCATTAAGATTCCTATTATTGTTGTTAAAGTTGTTAGTATTCCTACGACCACTGTTATTTGTTCCAGAATTGCTGAATTGTGCCCTATTAAATAAAATTTGATTCTGCTTTATTCTCGATTCTGATTTTTCTGCTATCTTTAAAGCGTCCGTAAAAGTTGTCACCTGACTGGCATCTATAGTGGATACCGTCTGAGCATTTTGTAATCCATTTACGAAACTGTTATACGCTATTCTACTATTTGTATTCACTATCGCGCTTCTGTTTGCCTCGCCTTCTTCAGCAATTTGAATTTCATTTAGTTCTGCTATTAAGTTTTCTATCCTGTTGGCAAAACCAGTAATGTTATTATCTTTTTGCCTTAGTCCGGTTAGTTCATTTAGGATGGTGTTCGAGCTTCTCAATGACTTATATGTTGTTTTTAGAGCTGCTATAAGCTCATCTACCGTAGTGGGTGCATTACTCTGCCTTACTCTATTCTGTACTTTTCTGTCCAATTTTGCATTAAAGACGAATTCTAGGAAAAAATTTTGTTTGTCTTGTGGTATCGTTTGTGCCACTAATTTTAAGTTCGTTACAAATCCTAACATATCCTCTTTTCTACCGGTGAATGATGGTATCAATTTTGACAC
>OY821517.1:104038504-104054882 GCA_963682025.1 Cordilura impudica
TGAGTTATAAAACCTAATATACAAAAACCATATCCTATATCTCTTATTTGCGGATGCGACCAGTCACGTTTTACGAGTTTTCCGACTGTTTCAGTTCACTTTGAAGCCATGTCTCGACGCTTCACTTAAATCTATCAAAAAAATATATTGCCCACATTTTTCTCAAATTTGGTTTGTATATGTTTTTGCAATATGGTAAGGATCTGTCAATTTTTCCACCGCAAAAACGCAAAAAAAAAATAACAGTGCTTATTTTCTATATCTAATTAGTTGGACCTTAGAGATGAAATTAAGTCTCTTAATGCATGGTATAATATATCGTATAGTCGGTCTGGACAAAATTAAGATTGATAGATACCAAAAACCAACATCGTCAGGGAGAATTATTAATTACTACTCATGCCAGTCAAGTAATATTATCATGAATACAGCAAACAATGTTATAAGGAGGGTATTAACGATCAGTAAGAAACAGTTTCATAACGGATACAACATATATTAAAAAAGAACTCGAATAATATAATTAAAAAACTTGATAAAATAATTAGAAGTATTACAGGCAACATCATTAGAGAGAAACCAAGAAATACATACAAATCGGTAACATACGTACCCATAATCTCTGAGCACATTGTAAAATCAGATATATAGAAAATAGCGCCAAAAGCTGTTAACATATTAAGACAACTTTTCTCCAATACCAAGAGCAAAATAAACAAACTTGATATCTCAAATCTAATTTATGATATAAAGTGGGAAGGTGAAAAGAAAAACATATGCAATCAGGTATATGTTCGATAAGATTAGCATGACATAAATCAGACATAAGAAATAAAAAAAACTTGAGAAAACAAAAAAACAGCACTTGCGGAGTGAGGACCTAGACCAGACTTTGAAACAGTGAAGATTATACAATCCCAATAGAATTATAAGAGACGCTTTACATTGGAAATATTACACATAATTAAAGTACCAAAGGAAAAGAGAATAAATTATAAAACGAACTCAGAAAACGGTGCTCATAGCTGTAGGCATATAATTAGAAAAATAAAATAAGATCATTTTATATGTAAGCTCGTTAACACATCATGCATGTTTATTTGATAACAATGTGGAACAAATTCAGGTTAGCAAAAGTTAGGTCGATTCTGAGAGTGAAGGGTGAAAATAGAGGCTAAATTAGAAGGCCCGTATCGCGGCGTTTGTTTATGTTAGTTCGAATTTTTTTTTTAATCGACCTTCGAACTTTGCTGTCAAATGCCGATTTTCAGCATATTGTTTATATGGTTTTTTGCCTATAACTCATCGACTAATTAATATTTTTTCAATCTGTAAAAGCCAAATTATTGCTAGAGATCTGTGCAACAATTAAAATTTAAAAAAATTGATTTAGAAAATTTTTGTGGTGCTTATGAAGCAAAATGTTGGAAAAATTATTTTTTTTCATGCTTTTTGAAAATATTTTCCACAAAACTAAGTCTTTTTTGCTTTCTGTTTGATCTACAATATGCTTCTCAGTTTCTTCAGTAAATTTCATTTCAAAAGGAAATGGTTTTAGTCGATAATTTGCGTTAAAAATCTCAAAACCCTTAAATAAATAGCGATTTAATTACAAGTAATTAAAAAGGGAAGTTCCGAAGCTGATGTCTTTTAATTTTCGCTCGGTCGTAATAAAATTCGCTATTAATTTTTTTGGAACTTATTTCATTTTGTGAGTAATTTAAGTTAAGTGCATCGGTTTCATAAAAATAACAAAAAAAAATTGTATAATATATATTGTATTAAAAATGTCGGAACCAAAATGTAAAATGGACCATTTTTGTAATGTTTGTGGACGTTTCATAGCAAGCGATGAAAAATGTGGCAATGCGAGTGATTTTTTTTTTGGAAACCTATAAACAATATTTCTCGCAAGAGTTTATCACTGACGTAAACTATGCCCCTAAAAAAGTTTGCTTTAATTGCTATTCAACTCTTTAGCAATGGAAAAGTGAAAAGAAGAAGGCTATGCTTTTTGGTATACCAATGATGTGGTTAGACAACAGACCGCATCAAGAAGAAAATTGCTACGGATATATCAACTACCATAAAACTTTGAATAGAAGGAAAGCAAAGAATAACACCTATGTAGCAGTGCCAAGTGTCCAATTACCATTACCGCACTCAGAATTCGTTCCAGTACCAACATACCGAAGTACTGATTTTCCAACAGATATCAGTACTACAACTGCCGCTGCTACATCCATGAATTTCTTCTCAGAATTCGACCCTGGTGGAGGTACATCCTATGAAACATCAAAGGACCCAATCCTAGTCACACAAAACCAATTGGATGGAATTGTTGCAAATTTGTGTTTGACTCAGAAAAAATCAGAACTACTGGCTTCATTTTTGAAAGTAAATAATTTGCTGGCGAAAGGTACCAAATTAACAGCATATCGAAAACGCCAAAAAGAGTTAGAAAAGTTCTTCAATGTGAATGATGCAAAAAATTTCGCTTATTGCAACGAAATTAAAAAGTTAATGGAGACGATAGGGTTAACGTATAAAAAAGATGATTGGCGTTTATTCATCGACAGCTCACTAATCAGCTTAAAAGTTGTGCTTTTGCATAAGACAAATAGAATGCCTTCTGTTCCGATTGCGTATAACACTGACACTAGTGAAAATTTCGATAATTTGAAACACATTCTGGAAGTAGTCAAATATAACGAACACCAGTGGCGCATTTGCTGTGACCTCAAAATAGTTTCATTATTTACAGGCTTAACAGCATCTGGCCGTCCAAAATATCCGTGTTTTTTGTGGGATTGGGATTCACGATACGGAGAAGGTATTAAAGGAAGAAACCAGTACAAACAGCATAACTGGAATAGTCGCATTGGACGGAAATGGCCTAAAGACAATAGGCTACATGAAAGTCTTGTTCCTGAAATGAAAATGCTGCCGTTGCTCCACATTAAATTTGGCATTGCTAAAAATTTTTTGAAATGTATCGCAAAAAGACCGGCAGTATTCAGCCGCTTAAAAGACATTTTCCCAAGACTAAGTAACGTCAAAATTCAGGAAGGGCGACATACGGAAACTAATGAGTCGTCAAGATTTTGACTCGCATTGAAAGCAGTCATTAAAGGACTTTTGGGTAAAGAACGCAAAGACAACTACAGGCAATCTGTTGCAAACATGTTGGCAGCTTTCGATGACATTGGGGTTAATATGTCGTACAAAATTCATCTCTTGCATCAGCATCTTGATCAACTCGCTCAACAGTTGCCAACTGAATCTGATGAGCAAAGCGAAATTTATCACCAAACTGCGCTTCCATTTGAAATAAGGTAACTATAGAGTGTGCATATTTTGAGTTCCTACATTTTTCTAACATTTTTGTCAGAGTGCACAATTTAAACATGTTAACGATTGAAAACTATTTTCGTTTCAGGTACAGAGGAAAGAAATCTCCAGATGCAATACTCGCTGAAATTTGTTGGTGGTATAAAAACACCTTTAAAGAAGAGAAGTCGAGGAAAAAGAGGAAGAAGGGGAAGACAAAGATGAAATTCCAGAATATCTGTTGGACGAAATTATCGACCTTTCTGATGATGATGACGATGACCAAGATATTAAAGAGAGCAGTGATGTTGATCCACAGCCGCCTGCTAAACGGCAACTGGCCAAATCATTAATTTAATTTATTTAATTTTTTTACTTAAAACTTTTCACAACTAACATTTCAAAAATATATTTTTTTTTCCATATTTTTATAATGTCATTTTCAATGTTTCTTCAAAGCCAACATTAAACAAAATTGGTACATAAAAATTGAGAAGTAAATTAACATTAAGCTGGAAAACGCAAGTTTCGCATTATGATTGTTTTCTTTTCAAACTAAATTTATCGAAAAAACTGAGAAGCATATTATAGATCAAACAGAAAGCAAAAAAGACTTAGTTTTGAGGAAAATATTTTCAAAAAGCATGAAAAAAAATAATTTTTCCAACATTTTGCTTCATAAGCACCACAAAAATTTTGTAAATCAATTTTTTTTTTTAAATTCTAATTGTCTAAATTCTAATTGTCTAATTGCACAGTAATTTGGCTTTTACATATTTAAAAAATATCAATTAGACGACGAGTTATAGCCAAGAAACCATATAAACAATATGCTGAAAATCGACATTTGACTGCAAAGTTCGAAGGTCGATTAAAAAAAAATTCATACTAACATAAACGCTGCGATACGGGTCTTCTATTTTAGCCTCTTTTTTCACCCCTCACTCTCAGAATGCACCTAACTTTTGCTAACCTGAATTTGTTCCACAGTGTTACACAAGGGAACAAAATTGAACTTTTTTGGTGCTAACTGGAACTTTATTGCAATTTTTTACTACTTTGGGGTCGCTGATTTCAAATCTTCACTTGGTGTTTTTCTATCAGTTCGAATTTTCGCTATATACCGTTACGTCCAAAATTAAGGCACTTCCACTACATATATTGGAATAACTGGAAAACGTTTCACCATTTTTTGGTGATTTTCAAAATTGTTTTTTTAAGATGTAATAGTTAATTTTTAAAAAACACTAAAAAATGGCTGAGTAATGGTTGTTTAAGTAAAAAAAAAAATTGATTTTTGTATATTTAAAAATCACGAAAAATCCAAAACAGGAAAAAGTGTAAAGTTCTATTAGTTCACGTAAATTCACATAACCTGTGAGTATAATGAGGCATAGAGCATAAAATTCGATGAACACGTTTCGCTTTTAGTCGCTATTAAGTAACGGTATATCGCGAAAAGTTGAGCTGATAAAAAAAAAACGAAGTACAGATTTGAATTCAACGTCCGAAATAACTTTAAAAACAACATTCAGTTCTTAATCAACAAAAACCTTGTTCCCCTATTGTAATTACTTTTTTTTTGTGAGTTTAATTTTATACTTTTATATGTATTTTTATATTTGTGATTGGCTTTGTGGAACATTGGTGTAATTATATTTTATTATTGTTACAATTTAAGATCCAGAAGAACCACCCGGAGGTTAGCGAAATTTTGAAAAATATATTAATAAAAACTGGCCTCGAGCTTAAAGAAATTATTTATTTCAAGTTTTTCAAAGTTTTTAAAATATTTTGTTATAACTAGCAGATTCCAGCGCTCGAAATTCGAGTGCAATTTTTAGGTAACTTTAATTTTCAACTTAGCCAATTCACAAACCAATACTTTTATGGTTTATTATTATTATTGTGAATTTAATAAAACACACATAGCATATGCATAATTTTATGTATGTGCTAGTAACAACTTTAAATGCACTTTACTCAAAACAAAGGAAAAAATTTAAAAATCTGTAAATGTGCAAAACGGCTGAAAAGAAATACCTTTCAAATAATATACGTTTGGTAAAAATCGGGATAAAATGGTAGAACAAAATATCGGTCACAAGAGAACACCTAGCCTATTAATATTATAGATATGTACAAACATTTTTTTTAATATCAGGAAAACGAAATAAATTTCCAGATAACTAAAACTTTGGTGCTTCATTACAAAGGGGGTCTTTGATGTTGCACGGTCAAAAAATATTTTTTGTGTATGAAATAGTAGTGATTAAGGCTCGTAGTTCTAAGTCAGGACAACTAGCAGTGTGGCTAAGTCAGTTTTCATAACATACAACTATAACTTCGCATTAATCGCAAGAACTACAACACTAAGAAACATAACAATCGTAACAATTGTTATTTTTCAATTTTAGATTAATTATGCATTTATAATTTTTCTTGCTCTTAATATTAAGTTTAATTCGTTAATTTATTACTTGGACTCTCAGACTTATATAGCCTGACATTATTCGGCTTTTCATTTACTAAGAGTCAAAATTTGAGTGTAATACGCCTACGTATTTTTATGGACTTTTCTTACTTAACTCAGTTTCACTGCGGAATATTTTCGGGGTGATTGTCGGGGGGTGAAAAATTCCAAGTCACGGTGAAATCATCAATGGTTTTTGAGTTATAGTTGAAAAATAAAATAAAATGAATATAAAAGGTCAAAATAAAATTTGCTGACTTAGAATTTCTCACCATACAGCATACATTATAAATTTATTGACGTTTAAAATCTACCTCATTATAACTTTTAATCTTTTAAATAGATGTAGAATATGAAAAACTTTAAATTAACGCACAATATTCATGCAGTTGTGTAGTATATACTAAAATGGATTTAGGCCAAATCGCTATTAAAACGTTCCATTGAAAATGCCTTTGTTTTTTAGTAAACCATTGATTACAATTTGTACTTAAATACCTAAGTGTAATTATTTTTTATAATTTATTCCGAAATGTGTTTATTTGTAAATGAAACAATACTTCACAGCCAATATGATTGATGGTGGTTTTTATTTTGGTTGAATAGTATTTGGTGGATAGGTGGTATAAGCTATATTGATATTGATGCTGATTGCGATGCTATCAAATGCTAGAAGAAAAAGCTTATGACCATCGTAGCAACAGTAATCAAGACTAAAATACACGTAAGTGGAATACAATAAATTTTAATACTGCTGTCAGTTTCGCCTACTATTGTGGTTGTCAGAGGCTTGCGATAGTTACAGATTTCATTTTTACTCAGTAAACTGAAAACGGTTGGAAAATTACTTAAAATACTTATTAAAGTACTGATACACTCAAAATATTTTATCGTTAAAATTAGGAGAAAATATTTATTTCAAACAAAAGGGATTTCATTTAGTAAATCCACCATTACATTTTCAGTTGAAGCAACATCATTTTTCATTTATTTTGCAGCGGTGTAACACTAAAGTTTTAAGTTTACTGATGCTAATTTGTTTTGTAATTGTTTGCCAACTAGCAATAATGAACGCCCTCAGTGAAACTTTAAAAAATACGATACGTTATGTGAAATTACAATTTTAATTGAAATAACTCAGCCAACCCAATATCAAAGCCGAACTATATTCTACTTTGCGAGAGTTTACAATAATAAAATAATGATTGGCAATTAAAAAGACGTCGACCAATTGAGCCGGCCACTTATGCTGTTCTTTCATGATGGCCAACGGTTGAGCATATACTAAGGCAATTCTGAACAAGCTGGAACGCATTGCTTGTATTGGCATCACTGGCGGTGAACAGAACGTGTCCACACCGATGCTTGATCTAGCGTAACAAAATCGAAATTTTCGACCTTCAAAATCTACAAAAATTTTATTTCCCGTCGACAACTAAACAATCGTTTAGCAGGTCGAATATTTTCAAATTGATAAATTTACTATAAGAGACTCTTAATAAGTATTCTGAATAAAATGTATTCATATTGTTGAACAGCGCACTGTGGATGAAATTTTGATTTCATTGGCCAAAAGTCCAATTTTTTTTGTCACCGATTTTAAAATTTTAACGCCATTTTGTAGCTAATATATCCAAATTAATGTAGCCGAAAAATTAGGTTAAACTATTGCTAATTGTGGGCGTGGCATGCTCTAAACCTGAACTATTTTTTTAATTTAAAAAAAAAATGATTTTTTGTTTTTTCATCAAAAATAAATGGTTCCTACTCGCAAGTTATCGTCGATAATGACGTTTCTTTACAAGGTTGGTAGGATTGCAGTCGTTATTTGTTGTCAGTGGTCACAACCCTACCGTTTAATATTAGGGGCGTTCTGAAATATTTATTAAACTACTATATTTGTGTCAAATTTCAACGTTAGTGGAATAGAACTTCTGGGGAACAAAAGGGAACAAGAAACGTATACCACCCAGAGAAAGGTGACGATCCGCGGGTATAACACTTTTTTCATTGTAATGAAATTACTCAAAAAATTTAAAATTACGGTAATTTTAACAGCCCTAGAGGTATACAATACAAGTACACCGATCGACTCAGAATCACTTTTGAGTCGATTTAGCAATGGCCGTCCGTCCGTCCGTCTGCCTGTGTGTCCATGTAAACCTTGTAGTCAAACTAAAGGTCGTGAATTTGAATATATTTTAATGAAAATTGGTATATAAGCTTCAATCAGCCATAGGATAAATGCTATTGAAATTAGTGAGAATCCGTACATGTTCAGACCTAGCCCCCATAGAAATGACTCTATGAAATCGACATAAATTGCCATAAGATCCAAATTATCATATAGATCTCAATCAAATTGAGTTTGTATGTGTTTATTACATCCATTAATCAGTAGTCCAAACACAGTCCCTGTATGACAATTCTTAGTCTAGGTCCCATATAGAGCTGCTTCCCATCTTCATTTTAATCTATCAACAAACTAAAAATATTGCACAGATTTTTCTCAAATTTGGTTTGTATATATATTTTAGAAGATATAAGTAACTTTACCAAATATGGTCAGGATCGGTCCATTTTTCGAACTAGTCCCCATATAAATATAGCATCCGATATGAACTTTTTCATGTCTGCAGCCAAAAAATGAATAAAAATGCCACTCAGATTTAGTTTATGCTTATTTTCTACTTATATCCAATTAGTTGGACCTAAGAGATAGGGTCTCTGAACGCATGGTATAAGGTATAAGGTATAAGGTATAAGGTATAAGGTATAAGGTATAAGGTATAAGGTATAAGGTATAAGGTATAAGGTATAAGGTATAAGGTATAAGGTATAAGGTATAAGGTATAAGGTATAAGGTATAAGGTATAAGGTATAAGGTATAAGGTATAAGGTATAAGGTATAAGGTATAAGGTATAAGGTATAAGGTATAAGGTATAAGGTATAAGGTATAAGGTATAAGGTATAAGGTATAAGGTATAAGGTATAAGGTATAAGGTATAAGGTATAAGGTATAAGGTATAAGGTATAAGGTATAAGGTATAAGGTATAAGGTATAAGGTATAAGGTATAAGGTATAAGGTATAAGTATAAGGTATAAGGTATAAGGTATAAGGTATAAGGTATAAGGTATAAGGTATAAGGTATAAGGTATAAGGTATAAGGTATAAGGTATAAGGTATAAGGTATAAGGTATAAGGTATAAGGTATAAGGTATAAGGTATAAGGTATAAGGTATAAGGTATAAGGTATAAGGTATAAGGTATAAGGTATAAGGTATAAGGTATAAGGTATAAGGTATAAGGTATAAGGTATAAGGTATAAGGTATAAGGTATAAGGTATAAGGTATAAGGTATAAGGTATAAGGTATAAGGTATAAGGTATAAGGTATAAGGTATAAGGTATAAGGTATAAGGTATAAGGTATAAGGTATAAGGTATAAGGTATAAGGTATAAGGTATAAGGTATAAGGTATAAGGTATAAGGTATAAGGTATAAGGTATAAGGTATAAGGTATAAGGTATAACGTATAAGGTATAAGGTATAATAATTTTCTTACTTGTTTTTAAAAGTTTTTTTACCCACATATGTATGAAATGTTTTAATAAATAAGAAAGATTCAATAAATAAAAACCCTTATCAACCCATCTCAAAATCAGAATCATTGCGCTAATGTTCAGCAGATTTATTTTGCAAAAATTAACAAATTTGACAGCAAAAAAATATAAATTTTTCTGTTTTCATAGCAATGCTATTAGATAATCTTACTAACGTTTTTTAAGTGGAAATAGTATTTGAGTGTAAACAAATTTGCAAATTTGACAGCAAAAAATTTTTAATTTCTCAGTAGTAATTGCAAAATTGATTTTATTTTTTTTAGTGTAAAAATTTTTTGGGTGTAAATATTTATTAAACAAAATCTCGGTATTACAAAAAATGCTTGTAATTATTATTATTATTACTATTACTATTATTATTATTATTATTATTATTATTATTATTATTATTATTATTATTATTATTATTATTATTATTATTATTATTATTATTATTATTATTATTATTTATTATTATTATTATTATTATTATTATTATTATTATTATTATTATTATTATTATTATTATTATTATTATTATTATTATTATTATTATTATTATTATTATTATTATTATTATTATTATTATTATTATTATTATTATTATTATTATTATTATTATTATTATTATTATTATTATTATTATTATTATTATTATTATTATTATTATTATTATTATTATTATTATTATTATTATTATTATTATTATTATTATTATTATTATTTATTATTATTATTATTATTATTATTATTATTATTATTATTATTATTATTATTATTATTATTATTATTATTATTATTATTATTATTATTATTATTATTATTATTATTATTATTATTATTATTATTATTATTATTATTATTATTATTATTATTATTATTATTATTATTATTATTATTATTATTATTATTATTATTATTATTATTATTATTATTATTATTATTATTATTATTATTATATTATTATTATTATTATTATTATTATTATTATTATTATTATTATTATTATTATTATTATTATTATTATTATTATTATTATTATTATTATTATTATTATTATTATATTATTATTATTATTATTATTATTATTATTATTATTTTATTATTATTATTATTATTATTATTATTATTATTATTATTATTATTATTATTATTATTATTATTATTATTATTATTATTATTATTATTATTATTATTATTATTATTATTATTATTATTATTATTATTATTATTATTATTATTATTATTATTATTATTATTATTATTATTATTATTATTTTATTATTATTATTATTATTATTATTATTATTATTATTATTATTATTATTATTATTATTATTATTATTATTATTATTATTATTATTATTATTATTATTATTATTATTATTATTATTATTATTATTATTATTATTATTATTATTATTATTATTATTATTATTATTATTATTATTATTATTATTATTATTATATTATTATTATTATTATTATTATTATTTATTATTATTATTATTATTATTATTATTATTATTATTATTATTATTATTATTATTATTATTATTATTATTATTATTATTATTATTATTATTATTATTATTATTATTATTATTATTATTATTATTATTATTATTATTATTATTATTATTATTATTATTATTATTATTATTATTATTATTATTATTATTATTATTATTATTATTATTATTATTATTATTATTATTATTATTATTATTATTATTATTATTATTATTATTATTATTATTATTATTATTATTATTATTATTATTATTATTATTATTATTATTATTTATTATTATTATTATTATTATTATTATTATTATTATTATTATTATTATTATTATTATTATTATTATTATTATTATTATTATTATTATTATTATTATTATTATTATTATTATTTATTATTATTATTATTATTATTATTATTATTATTATTATTATTATTATTATTATTATTATTATTATTATTATTATTATTATTATTATATTATTATTATTATTATTATTATTATTATTATTATTATTTATTATTATTATTATTATTATTATTATTATTATTATTATTATTATTATTATTATTATTATTATTATTATTATTATTATTATTATTATTATTATTATTATTATTATTATTATTATTATTATTATTATTATTATTATTATTATTATTATTATTATTATTATTATTATTATTATTATTATTATTATTATTATTATTATTATTATTATTATTATTATTATTATTATTATTATTATTATTATTATTATTATTATTATTATTATTATTATTATTATTATTATTATTATTATTATTATTATTATTATTATTATTATTATTATTATTATTATTATTATTATTATTATTATTATTATTATTATTATTATTATTATTATTATTATTATTATTATTATTATTATTATTATTATTATTATTATTATTATTATTATTATTATTTTATTATTATTATTATTATTATTATTATTATTATTATTATTATTATTATTATTATTATTATTATTATTATTATTATTATTATTATTATTATTATTATTATTATTATTATTATTATTATTATTATTATTATTATTATTATTATTATTATTATTATTATTATTATTATTATTATTATTATTATTATTTATTATTATTATTATTATTATTATTATTATTATTATTATTATTATTATTATTATTATTATTATTATTATTATTATTATTATTATTATTATTATTATTATTATTATTATTATTATTATTATTATTATTATTATTATTATTATTATTATTATTATTATTATTATTATTATTATTATTATTATTATTATTATTATTATATTATTATTATTATTATTATTATTATTATTATTATTATTATTATTATTATTATTATTATTATTATTATTATTATTATTATTATTATTATTATTATTATTATTATTATTATTATTATTATTATTATTATTATTATTATTATTATTATTATTATTATTATTATTATTATTATTATTATTATTATTATTATTATTTTATTATTATTATTATTATTATTATTATTATTATTATTATTATTATTATTATTATTATTATTATATTATTATTATTATTATTATTATTATTATTATTATTATTATTATTATTATTATTATTATTATTATTATTATTATTATTATTATTATTATTATTATTATTATTATTATTATTATTATTATTATTATTATTATTATTATTATTATTATTATTATTATTATTATTATTATTATTATTATTATTATTATTATTATTATTATTATTATTATTATTATTATTATTATTATTATTATTATTATTATTATTATTATTATTATTATTATTATTATTATTATTATTATTATTATTATTATTATTATTATTATTATTATTATTATTATTATTATTATTATTATTATTATTATTATTATTATTATTATTATTATTATTATTATTATTATTATTATTATTATTATTATTATTATTATATTATTATTATTATTATTATTATTATTATTATTATTATTATTATTATTATTATTATTATTATTATTATTATTATTATTATTATTATTATTATTATTATTATTATTATTATTATTATTATTATTATTATTATTATTATTATTATTATTATTATTATTATTATTATTATTATTATTATTTATTATTATTATTATTATTATTATTATATTATTATTATTATTATTATTATTATTATTATTATTATTATTATTATTATTATTATTATTATTATTATTATTATTATTATTATTATTATTATTATTATTATTATTATTATTATTATTATTATTATTATTATATTATTATTATTATTATTATTATTATTATTATTATTATTATTATTATATTATTATTATTATTATTATTATTATTTATTATTATTATTATTATTATTATTATTATTATTATTATTATTATTATTATTATTATTATTATTATTATTATTATTATTATTATTATTATTATTATTATTATTATTATTATTATTATTATTATTATTATTATTATTATTATTATTATTATTATTATTATTATTATTATTATTATTATTATTATTATTAATTATTATTATTATTATTATTATTATTATTATTATTATTATTATTATTATTATTATTATTATTATTATTATTATTATTATTATTATTATTATTATTATTATTATTATTATTATTATTATTATTATTATTATTATTATTATTATTATTATTATTATTATTATTATTATTATTATTATTATTATTATTATTATTATTATTATTATTATTATTATTATTATTATTATTATTATTATTATATTATTATTATTATTATTATTATTATTATTATTATTATTATTATTATTATTATTATTATTATTATTATTATTATTATTATTATTATTATTATTATTATTATTATTATTATTATTATTATTATTATTATTATTATTATTATTATTATTATTATTATTATTATTATTATTATTATTATTATTATTATTATTATTATTATTATTATTATTATTATTATTATTATTATTATTATTATTATTATTATTATTATTATTATTATTATTATTATTATTATTATTATTATTATTATATTATTATTATTATTATTATTATTATTATTATTATTATTATTATTATTATTATTATTATTATTATTATTATTATTATTATTATTATTATTATTATTATTATTATTATTATTATTATTATTATTATTATTATTATTATTATTATTATTATTATTATTATTATTATTATTATTATTATTATTATTATTATTATTATTATTATTATTATTATTATTATTATTATTATTATTATTATTATTATTATTATTATTATTATTATTATTATTATTATATTATTATTATTATTATTATTATTATTATTATTATTATTATTATTATATTATTATTATTATTATTATTATTATTATTATTATTATTATTATTATTATTATTATTATTATTATTATTATTATTATTATTATTATTATTATTATTATTATTATTATTATTATTATTATTATTATTATTATTATTATTATTATTATTATTATTATTATTATTATTATTATTATTATTATTATTATTATTATTATTATTATTATTATTATTATTATTATTATTATTATTATTATTATTATTATTATTATTATTATTATTATTATTATTATTATTATTATTATTATTATTATTATTATTATTATTATTTATTATTATTATTATTATTATTATTATTATTATTATTATTATTATTATTATTATTATTATATTATTATTATTATTATTATTATTATTATTATTATTATTATTATTATTATTATTATTATTATTATTATTATTATTATTATTATTATATTATTATTATTATTATTATTATTATTATTATTATTATTATTATTATTATTATTATTATTATTATTATTATTATTATTATTATTATTATTATTATTATTATTATTATTATTATTATTATTATTATTATTATTTTATATTATTATTATTATTATTATTTATTATTATTATTATTATTATTATTTATTATTATTATTATTATTATTATTATTATTATTATTATTATTATTATTATTATTATTTTATTATTATTATTATTATTATTATTATTATTTTATTATTATTATTATTATTATTATATTATTATTATTATTATTATTATTATTATTATTATTATTATTATTATTATTATTATTATTATTATTATTATTATTATTATTATTATTATTATTATTATTATTATTATTATTATTATTATTATTATTATTATTATTATTATTATTATTATTATTATTATTATTATTATTATTATTATTATTATTATTATTATTATATTATTATTATTATTATTATTATTATTATTATTATTATTATTATTATTATTATTATTATTATTATTATTATTATTATTATTATTATTATTATTATTATTATTATTATTATTATTATTATTATTATTATTATTATTATTATTATTATTATTATTATTATTATTATTATTATTATTATTATTATTATTATTATTATTATTATTATTATTATTATTATTATTATATTATTATTATTATTATTATTATTATTATTATTATTATTATTATTATTATTAATATTATTATTATTATTATTATTATTATTATTATTATTATTATTATTATTATTATTATTATTATTATTATTATTATTATTATTATTATTATTATTATTATTATTATATTATTATTATTATTATTATTATTATTATTATTATTATTATTATTATTATTATTATTATTATTATTATTATTATTATTATATTATTATTATTATTATTATTATTATTATTATTATTATTATTATTATTATTTTATTATTATTATTATTATTATTATTATTATTATTATTATTATTATTATTATTATTATTATTATATTATTATTATTATTATTATTATTATTATTATTATTATTATTATTATTTATTATTATTATTATTATTATTATTATTATTATTATTATTATTATTATTATTATTATTATTATTATTATTATTATTATTATTATTATTATTATTATTATTATTATTATTATTATTATTATTATTATTATTATTATTATTATTATTATTATTATTATTATTATTATTATTATTATTATTATTATTATTATTATTATTATTATTATTATTATTATTATTATTATTATTTATTATTATTATTATTATTATTATTATTATTATTATTATTATTATTATTATTTATTATTATTATTATTATTATTATTATTATTATTATTATTATTATTATTATTATTATTATTATTATTATTATTATTATTATTATTATTATTATTATTATATTATTATTATTATTATTATTATTATTATTATTATTATTATTATTATTATTATTATTATTATTATTATTATTATTATTAT
>OY821517.1:104799971-105032471 GCA_963682025.1 Cordilura impudica
ATCTCAAACTTGCATGAAGTGAATGTTTTCATATATGCGTATGGAACGTGGTCGAGCTTTATCGAGTAGTAGTTCGCCAACAGCACAATTATTGTCGGAAAACTTTGAAATTTTAGGAGGATTATCTTGATATATTTGCAACTACAAACTGTAAAAAATTTTATCAAGTCCTGATGGAAATTTTTTTTTAAAGTTACATCAAACTTAAAATAAGATCAAATTTGCACACATTTGTATGGAAAGTGGTTGATCTTTTTCGAGTAGTTGTTCGCCCAGAGCTAACTTTTAATCGGAATGACTTAATTTTTTAAATGAGTCATCTGTGAATAAGGTCAATTACGGGCAGTAAAAAGAAAAAAAAAATTTTTTTTTTTTTGGAAAAATTTATTTTTTATTTTTTGTTTTTCGTCGAGTAGTTGTCCTCCAAGCTTCAATTTTTGGCGGAATGCTTTGAAACTTGAAGGAAGTGTTCTCTTTGTATATACAGCTCTAACGAATGTAATTTTTTATTACGTCGTTGTGGAAAATTTTCTGGAAAATATCATCAAACTTCAAATAAGAGCATATTTTCACACATTTGTATAGAAAGTGGCCAATATCAGTTGAGTAGTGCTATACCGACGCCACAATTTTGGTCGGAATGGCTTAAAATTTTTTATGAGTAATCTCTGAATATAGTCAATTACAGACAGTGAAAAAATTAAGAAATTTTTTTTTTTATTTTTTTACACTTTTTGCAAAATTTCCGATCTTTTTCGAGTAGTTGTTCCCACACGCCAACATTTTTGTCCAAATGCTTTGAAATTTTGAAAACATATCCTCTACATATATTCGATTAAAATATTGAAAGTTTTTTCCAACTGTTCTTGAAAAATTTTTTTGTAAATATGCATCAAACATATACGAAGAACATTATTTCCATACATTTGGGTGGAACGTGGATGATCTTTTTCGAGTAGTACTTAGCCCACTCCATAGTTTTTATCAGAGTGCTTCAATATTTCAGGAGACTAATCTACCAATATAACTGACTTCAAAATACGTAAAATCATACTATGTCTTTTTGGAAATTTTTTCTTAAATGACGTCAAACATCTATGAAGTTAATATTTTCATACATTTTTATGGAAAGTCGTCGAGCTTTTTCGAGTAGTAGTTTGCCCACGCCAGTGGGACACTCCGATTCAAGTGAAATTTAACGATGATATTCCTGGTATCTATACGATTCTAAAAAGTATACATTTGTTATACTAAGTACCTATATTTAACCTTTTAAATGATTTCAAACATGAAAAATGCTAATTTTTACTACTCGAGCTACTCGTTGAGCTCGAGTAGCTCATCAACTACTCGAGCAGCTCGAGTAGCTCGAGTAGCTCGAAGCTCGAGTAATGGGGAGCCCTGATATAAATGCTAATTGTATCGAATAATGTTGAGAAAGTTGTGACCAATAATTTCAAATATGATTTATATAAGTCGTGCACATTATTAAAGACGCATAATTTTTATAAAAAACAAAATAAATATTTTTTTTTAAATTATATTTCGTTGCGAAACCTTTGTTACCGATAACTGAGTTACATCTGCGAGGCATTGAAACCATCAAATTTTCACATATGCTGTTTGGATTGACTTCGCAAGTCCTTTTCTTTCTGTTTAGAACAAGGTTCAGAAAATACACACATGAAACACACAATGTTCTGTTCAAAAGCAGCCAACACATATCTTTATTTTCATATCAATTATGTGCGTTTCTAAATTTTCTACGGTGCCCAACACAATCATGACTGTGTTCGTTTTAATATTTCGTTATTTACACGAACATTTTTCTATCACGTACTTTTTGTTTCGATCATTTGATCGATTATTTGAAGTTCATGTTCTGGTACGTGTACTGAAAAAAAAACAGAACATGTACAATAAACAGGTTCGAGTTCAGTTATATTTTAAGTCGTGTTCTGGCTCGTGCACTAAGAAAAAAACAGTACATGTACAATAAACAGGTTCGAGTTCAGTTATATTTCAAGTCGTGTTCTGCTCGTGTGCTAAGAAAAAATAGAACATGTACAATAAACAGGTTCGAGTTCAGTTATATTTTAAATTCGTGTTCTGGCTCGTGTACTGCGAAAAATTGAAACAACAATTCGCGATCTGATACACCCCGATAAAAACGACGACAATTGTTTCAACCAAATTCATTAAAATTTTATTGACCCTTTTTTATGACTTACGTTGCAAATTGTTTACAAATGTCAAATATTTTAAAATTTTATTTGCCATTTTTTTGTGATTTACGTTGAAATTATTTACAATTGTTTTTATTGACTGGTTTTTATTTTAATAAAAGATGGTAATAAAATACTTAAGACACAAAAACTGCACACTGCACATAAATCTTTCTTGCAGGTTTCAATCAGACATGTAAATTTTTTCGTTTCGTTATTAAAAGTTGCGTATTTTTTATAGCAAAACTTATTTCTGTTATTGCTTTCCAATTTTTTTTAATTTTCACAAAATATTTGCAATTTACACAATAACACAGTACACTTATAGATCACGATTTAATGAAAACTGAACCACTTTTAATGAATAAATGACGCACGCACTCGCTATTTATTGCAAAATCAATTGCGTGAAATTGAACACTTGCAAGCAATTGTAACGTAAGTCATGAAAAAGGGACAATAATATATGAAAATATTTTTTTTGGGTTTTTTTATTGACACTCATTGTGTTTTTACGCAAAAAATCCCAAAAAATCATTGAGTAAAGGATTGTGCATTGACACTAATTGGTTCGCAAATTAAGGGTGGGTGATTGTGTTTTTTATGATGCAAATTTTGTTTGTGTCTAAAGTTATTTGTTACAAAAAAAAAATGTTTGCAAAAGATCCTAACAACCAACAAGTATGTCTTTTATGCCGCAAAATTGGGTTTTTCGTCTATAACACTAATTGGTTGCGAAAATAGGGGTGGGTAATGCAAAAAAACCTAACAACCAACAAGTGTAACTTTTATGATGCTAAATAGTTTTTGTGTCTTAAGTATTTTATTACCATATTTTATTAAAATAAAAAACAGTCAATAAAAACAATTGTAAATAATTTCAACGTAAATCACAAAAAAATGGCCAATAAAATTTTAAAATATTTGACATTTGTAAACAATTTGCAACGTAAGTCGTAAAAAATGGTCAATAAAATTTTAATAAATTTGGTTGAAACAATTGTCGTCGTTTTTATCGGGGTGTATCAGATGGCGAATTGATGTTTCAATTTTTCGCAGTACACGAGCCAGAACACGAATTTAAAATATAACTGAACTCGAACCTGTTTATTGTACATGTTCTATTTTTTCTTAGTACACGAGCCAGAACATGACTTAAAATATAACTGAACTCGAACCTGTTTATTGTACATGTTCTATTTTTTCTTAGTACACGAGCAGAACACGACTTGAAATATAACTGAACTCGAACCTGTTTATTGTACATGTACTGTTTTTTCTTAGTGCACAAGACAGAACACGAATTAAAATATAACTGAACTCGAACCTGCTTATTGTACATGTTCTATTTTTTCTTAGTACACGAGCCAGAACATGACTTAAAATATAACTGAACTCGAACCTGTTTATTGTACATGTTCTATTTTTTCTTAGTACACTAGCCAGAACACGACTTAAAATATAACTGAACTCGAACCTGTTTATTGTACATGTTCTGTTTTTTCTTAGTGCACGAGCCAGAACACGACTTAAAATATAACTGAACTCGAACCTGTTTATTGTACATGTTCTGTTTTTTTTTTTTTTTTTTCAGTACACGTACCAGAACACGAACTTCAAATAAAGCAACACTCCAATATGTGTGGTTTATGTGTGATCGAAACAAAAAGTACGTGATAGAAAAATGTTCGTGTAAATAACGAAATATTAAAACGAACACAAGTCATGATTGTGTTTGGCACCGAAGAAAATTTAAAAACAAACAAAATTGATATGAAAATAAAAATATGTGTGTGTTGGCCTAAGTTATGTTTGTTTACATATATGTACGAGTTTTTTATTCAGTGTGTGTTTTTTTCTGAACTCTGGTTTAGAGATTATCAAAATTGTTTATCTATAACAAACAAACTCTTGTTTTTCAACTTGCTGAATGCTTCTTGAAATATTTCACCGCGTTCAATGGTGAATTTTAACTGAACAGAGTTGAATTAGCTAAACAGTATCAAGTTTTAGCATTTTATTTCATGTATATTAACTTTAATATGGCGATTTAATTATTGGATACTACTGTTTCTAATTAGTTTCATGTAGCTTTATTTATAGGTGCGTTATCACGTGGCAGAGTCGGTCCATTGATCAAAATCGAATGGACTATGAACGCAAATAAATATTGTGGTATAATTAGACAACACATGCTTCCCTATCTTCGAGAAAAATATTCCAGCACGTTACCCAGCACTCAAGTCGCTTAGTTGGCAACTTTCTAAGTGACAATAATGTTCACGTTTTGGATTAGCCGTCACAATCCACTGATCTCAACCCCATAGAAAACCTATGGGAGCTTATAGATTGGGAAGTTAAAAAGAAAAACCCTTGACGGTGAAATGGAATAAATTTTGAAATCAGATTGGAACAAATTATGCACCATCACATAATTGGTTGATTATATGCCTTCCAGGTAACGGTACTAACAAATAATGGCTACACTACAAAATATTAGTTTTAAAAGAAATGACAAAAAACATGTTTAAATACAAGCAGTTTTTTTTTTATTAATTTCTTTTTTTTTTCAAAGAGGCTCACTTAAAGGCCATATAACCCAGAATTGCATTTGTTTTGCACACAACTGTAATATAGGCAATACTTACTCTCCTATATTTGTGTTGAGTCTTTGTAAACGATTTTGGTCCAGTTTTAAGATCGTTAAACGACATAATTTCGCAATACCATCTGGCAAATATTCCAAAAGATTTTGTGCCAAATCCAAATCCGTTAAATTCACCAAACCACTGATTTCATTAGGTATTTCTTCCAAACGATTTTCGGATACATCCAAATATGTTAGATTGCTTAGTAGGCCCAGCTCTGGAGGTAATTTTTGTAATTGATTATGATCTAACCAGAGTTCTTGCAGTGCTGGTAAATAACCCAAATAGGGAGGCAGTTGTTCGATTTCATTATCGCCCAAATCAAGGCGTTTCAGTTTTGTTAACTTACTAATCGTTTCGGGTAAATGTTTCAAAAGATTCTCACGCAATTCTAATGATTCTAATTGTGTTAAACTAAAAAAAAAAGAAATAAAAGAAAGAGAGAGAGAGAGAGGGAGACGAAAAAGTTAAATTAATGTTTTAAATATAAATTTAGTATGGTCATTACGTTAATTGTTTGTTTTTAAATTGATACGTACCATCCAAAATCTGCTGGCAATGTGGTGAGAGACATATCATTTAAACCTAAAATTGTTAAATTTTTTAACTGTGAAAAACCAGCGGGTAATTTTGGAATTGGATTTGAACTGAAATCAGCCACTTGTAAGCTTTTCAAGTGTTTGATATCATCGGGAATGTCTGGAATATCTGTAAAAAGAAAAAAAAAACATCAATTAGCAATTGGATTAGCATTTAGTTTTTTACAATGTTAAGCTATAAAATAATTTGAATATTTAAGCTATTTGATTAAATCATGGTCTTCGTTTATTTAACAATTTCAACCTTTTCCATAAAGTACTTCTCTATTTACCCAAACTACATATTTAGTCGACTTTTATACTAATGTGAAGACTAAAATCACGTTTGGTTATTGATTTCAAAATCTTAATGACAAAAACAATAATTGTACAATTGTAAACTATTAAACATTTCATTCATTACCCTGCGAACTTAATTCCCTACAATACTAAATACCATTTGAACATACAGAAACTATAAGAGGATTTACGGATAATAGGTGTAACGGCAAAGGAATAAGGATAATGCTATAACACAATTAGAACATGTTCTAGAATTTCCAACAAGTGTTTTTGTTGATTGTCAAGCAATGCTATCGAAGAAAAAACCAGAATGAAAAACTTTACAAAGAAAAAACTTTATTTCAAATCGCACGGCATGACAAGGGAAACAAAAGACACCAATTATTGTGACTAATAGGGTGGCACTTAAATTTCAACTTTTGACGTTTGCCAATATTTCGGGTGGAATATTGTGAGAGTATTGTAAAAAAAGACACATAAGGGACAAAGATCAAACATAATTTAATTTACATATTGTAGGACTTGGTCGGTTTAAAACTGTTATGATGAAAATGATAAAAAAAATTATGGAACTCTAAGTGCCAACAAACTGTGAAACATTGAGGTCAAGGTAAAGTTATCTCTTTTAACCCAAAACTATTATAGATATTTTGGTGGATATTAATGGAAACTCAGAATTGGAGAAAAATGAGACCATTCCAAGCCGAACCAGGTCAAAGGTCAAATTTTAAAAAATTGTATTTTTGCGGATTTGAACTCCATACCATGCTACCTTGAATATAAAAGTGAATTGTAAGAATACTTTTTATTCTAAATATTGTGACACCATAGGTCAAACATTTAGGAGAAGGATAAATGTAGACATAGATGTATAATTTTGACGAATTTTTCTATGGGAAATCTTATGTCCGGTGAACACAAGACTTAATTCTTTATATTCAGTACTTACTTTCATAAGAAATGTAATGCAAAACCTGGAATAATTAAACATCCAAGGCAGAAAAGATACAAATAGTTCGCAGTATTGCCCACTGGACTGTGTCGAAATATTTGAAAATACACTTGAACAATGCATAGAAATAGTGAAAATTTATAGGAATATTGAGAAATTATGAAAGTTTCGCATAATCGTGAAAAAAAAATTTGTATGTGTTAATAAAAACTACATTGCTAAAAGTTAAATGTAAATTAAATAAGCTTTAATTCTTGCTTATTTAAATAAGTTATTTTGACATATAATTTTGATCGAGTAAATCTACCTGTTTATCTTATCTAACATCAAATTAGGATTTTGTAGTTGGTATAAAATAATTATTAATATTACAAAATTAACTTTTGAGCTTCCATACCCATTTCTATTTCTATTTCTATTTCTATTTCTATTTTATTTCTATTTATATTTCTATTTTTATTTCTATTTCTATTTCTATTTCTATTTCTATTTCTATTTCTATTTCTATTTCTATTTCTATTTCTATTTCTATTTCTATTTCTATTTCTATTTCTATTTCAATTTCTATTTCTATTTCTATTTCTATTTCTATTTCTATTTCTATTTCTATTTCTATTTCTATTTCTATTTCTATTTCTATTTCTATTTCTATTTCTATTTCTATTTCTATTCCTATTTCTATTTCTATTTCTATTTCTATTTCTATTTCTATTTCTATTTCTATTTCTATTTCTATTTCTATTTCTATTTCTATTTCTATTTCTATTTCTATTTCTATTTCTATTTCTATTTCTATTTCTATTTCTATTTCTATTTCTATTTCTATTTCTATTTCTATTTCTATTTCTATTTCTATTTCTATTTCTATTTCTATTTCTATTTCTATTTCTATTTCTATTTCTATTTCTATTTCTATTTCTATTTCTATTTCTATTTCTATTTCTATTTCTATTTCTATTTCTATTTCTATTTCTATTTCTATTTCTATTTCTATTTCTATTTCTATTTCTATATCTATTTCTATTTCTATTTCTATTTCTATTTCTATTTCTATTTCTATTTCTATTTCTATTTCTATTTCTATTTCTATTTCTATTTCTATTTCTATTTCTATTTCTATTTCTATTTCTATTTCTATTTCTATTTCTATTTCTATTTCTATTTCTATTTCTATTTCTATTTCTATTTCTATTTCTATTTCTATTTCTATTTCTATTTCTATTTCTATTTCTATTTCTATTTCTATTTCTATTTCTATTTCTATTTCTATTTCTATTTCTATTTCTATTTCTATTTCTATTTCTATTTCTATTTCTATTTCTATTTCTATTTCTATTTCTATTTCTATTTCTATTTCTATTTCTATTTCTATTTCTATTTCTATTTCTATTTCTATTTCTATTTCTATTTCTATTTCTATTTCTATTTCTATTTCTATTTCTATTTCTATTTCTATTTCTATTTCTATTTCTATTTCTATTTCTATTTATATTTATATTTCTATTTCTATTTCTATTTCTATTTCTATTTCTATTTCTATTTCTATTTCTATTTCTATTTCTATTTCTATTTCTATTTCTATTTCTATTTGTATTTCTATTTCTATTTCTATTTCTATTTCTATTTCTATTTCTATTTCTATTTCTATTTCTATTTCTATTTCTATTTCTATTTCTATTTATATTTATATTTCTATTTCTATTTCTATTTCTATTTCTATTTCTATTTCTATTTCTATTTCTATTTCTATTTCTATTTCTATTTCTATTTCTATTTCTATTTCTATTTCTATTTATATTTATATTTATATTTATATTTATATTTATATTTCTATTTCTATTTCTATTTCTATTTCTATTTCTATTTCTATTTCTATTTCTATTTCTATTTCTATTTCTATTTCTATTTCTATTTCTATTTCTATTTCTATTTCTATTTCTATTTCTATTTCTATTTCTATTTCTATTTCTATTTCTATTTCTATTTCTATTTCTATTTCTATTTCTATTTCTATTTCTATTTCTATTTCTATTTCTATTTCTATTTCTATTTCTATTTCTATTTCTATTTCTATTTCTATTTCTATTTCTATTTCTATTTCTATTTCTATTTCTATTTCTATTTCTATTTCTATTTCTATTTCTATTTCTATTTCTATTTCTATTTCTATTTCTATTTCTATTTCTATTTCTATTTCTATTTCTATTTCTATTTCTATTTCTATTTCTATTTCTATTTCTATTTCTATTTCTATTTCTATTTCTATTTCTATTTCTATTTCTATTTCTATTTCTATTTCTATTTCTATTTCTATTTCTATTTCTATTTCTATTTCTATTTCTATTTCTATTTCTATTTCTATTTCTATTTCTATTTCTATTTCTATTTCTATTTCTATTTCTATTTCTATTTCTATTTCTATTTCTATTTCTATTTCTATTTCTATTTCTATTTCTATTTCTATTTCTATTTCTATTTCTATTTCTATTTCTATTTCTATTTCTATTTCTATTTCTATTTCTATTTCTATTTCTATTTCTATTTCTATTTCTATTTCTATTTCTATTTCTATTTCTATTTCTATTTCTATTTCTATTTCTATTTCTATTTCTATTTCTATTTCTATTTCTATTTCTATTTCTATTTCTATTTCTATTTCTATTTCCATTTCCATTTTTTTTTTTTTTTTTTTTTTGAAGGGTTGTAAACTTTTTTTGCAACAGGGTAGTAATTCCTTAACTAAAAAAAATCCTTATAGAGTTTCGAATAAAAATAAGATGAGAGTTTTACGTTTATATTAATATCTGGACTTATTGCACTATTTGTAACAAATGTAAACAAAAGCTTAATACTAAACATTCTCAATTTTAATTTTTTTACAGGTGTCTCCACATTCTATGCCATATGATGGCACAATATGCCCGATTTACCCCATTTTAAATACCAGCCTGCGCGAATGAGAGTGATTTTAACGGACAGACAGACAGACGAACAAACGGACAGAGGCACCGAGTTGTTACATGGATCAAGATGATGTAATATTACCAATGTCAGCTTTGTTATGACAAGAAGTTAGTGTAATATTTGCGGTTAACGAAATGAGTCGATTTACGGTTGCACCACGTAGGGAAATATTAAGAACTTATTTCCAAAACTTATACCGAAAGTGTAAGAAAATTACGCATATTATTCGGTAAAAAAAAGAAGTGCCTTCCAGGCGAAATGTATACAATTTGGTCAAACGTGTGCGTGAAACTGTGTCGTTATTGGAAAAATATAAAAACGTGCTCGTACTCGTACAAACGAAAACATTGCTGCTGTTGTCCAGAGTGTACAAGAATAACCAAGCACCTCAACTCGACATTGTTCTCATTAATTAATTGAACATTTCACGCACTTCTTTGACGGGAATTTGGCATAAAGATCTCGATATGACGCCATACAATGTTCAATTAGTGCAGGAGCTGATGTCGAACAACCATCCGCAACGATTTCGCAACGATTGATATCGAAAAATCATTTTCATCTCGATGGTTACGTCAATAAGCAAAATTGCCGCATCTGGGGCATAGAAAGTCCACACATGACTGATGAGAAGCCAACGCTATACTAGAGGGCTATATTAACTCCAACAAGGTTAGAAAAATATTGACACTTTTTAAGACAAATCTTAATATTTCGGGGTGAAAAGTAGCTCAAAAACTACTAACTCCGAGTTTATCGTAAGAAAAGTGACAAAGGAAACAGGACACAAATCGTATAAGGTAAAAAAGGTGACGAATCCAAACTCCAATAATTATATCGAAGCAAAAAAATTAAACAAGTATGGATGCTGTATTATGGATGCGCTACGTAGCTGAAACTACAGTGTATATGAACAATTTAAGACACATAAACAAAACAAATTTCTCGATTAATGCCGGTTTCTACATTAAAGATTGCTTGCATAAGAGACTACTTCAATTCCCACAGAACCATGAGGTATCTACGTTCTTTGGACTGGTCTTGCAGCATATCGTTAATCGGATCTACTGGTCGAATAGTACAAAAAAAAAGTATGTCAATTTCGTTCCCAGAACTAAGGCCCACAGAGAAATATTGAGCTCCTGCAAAAAGAAAGACAAATGAAGCGCTTTTGGGAGGTATTGCAAAATAATATACATATAAAATGTTAATTTAAACAACATTTTTATAAATTGTTTGTTTTTTTTTTATTAAAATTTTCGTTTTAAAGCTTGCGATTTATTTATATGGAATTTTTATGTGTGAAATTTTTAGGAGAATGAGAAAGATCGCTCTAAATTGTGAAGTTTAAAAACAGCTTAAAACCAAAATCCGTATCACTACTGAATGTGTTTTATTACGTGATTAATCTAAGTACTGTCAATTTAACAACATAATGTGAAATGTGAAATGTCCTGCCTAGTCCTCCTTAATATCAGATTTTGATGGCAGATCATATGCAATTTAGGTTTAGATTTTAACAAAAAATTACCTGAAACTAGCATCCAGGTCCAACTATATCCACGGATTTCGAGTTATAAGAATTACCAATATTATACTTTGTTTACTATCGGTAACTTTTATAAAAACTTCGTAAAGAAACAATATAACAGAGTGCTCATATGGTGTTTCTTTTTTTCCTATGGGCGTGGTTTTTAATATAAGATTATTTATATATACGTTCTTCAGAACTACATGATGGACATATACATAAAAAAAAATTAAAAATGTATATTTTTTGCTTTCAGCTTGGAGCTTCAATTTATCTGCTGATTACGGTGCACAAATGTTCCGTTATGTTATGCTTAATATATACCGTTAGCAGAAATTTGATTTTATGTGGACATATAAATGGCACAAATTACTTTAGACATTCAGTACTCGAGTAACTTTGTATAGAATTGCGTGATATTGTGTAAATGGGATCAGGTAAACAAATCACAATTAAGGAGAGATGTATAGTATGGAACATTTACAAAGAAGGGAAATAATAGTGGATATTGCTAATCTTATATATAGTTTTCGAAAAAAAAGTACACAATGCAATTCAGAACTGTAGAGAAATCCGATGCATTGATTACAAGCAAAACTCGGAAGTCCAAGCGTCGAAAAAGAAATGTGCGTACGGATGCAGCCAAAAATTATCCATTCAAATCATTAATCAGTCTTTGGACTCAGAAATATCCAACAGGTCTGGAAGAAGCCGATTAAAAGAGGTAAATTTGTTTTGGCACAATTTCTTTCAAAATGTGTTGTGAAGATACCGAACAGAGATCAATACGATAGGACCAGATAGCAGAACCTTTGTTCATAGTCCCAAACGTCAAGAGTAAACACAGACAAAAAATTTGCCGGCCGAATTGTTCTGTAATCAACTAGAAATTCAGTTACTATATTCATCGCAATTCCGTTGACAATAGATTGAGTAGCAACAATGAATCTGTAGTCTGTGTACAGACTACAAAACACGCTTAAGCACGGTGGTGGTAATGTTATGATTTGGGGTTCATTTTCTTGGAAAGGCGTAGGTCCCGGTATAAAAATTATTGGCAAAGTGTACAAGTTTCAGTACTTGGACATTTTAAAAAACCACATGGAACCACATAAGTTGGTAGTAAAATATTGGTATTGTGGGGAGAAGATCGCCGTTTAAATCCAATATAAAACCTTGGTATACCATATACAGAACAATTTGCAAAAATTCGCAGAGTATGAGCGGCAGGTGTGAATCTATCATCAAACACAAAGGCTTTAACTCAAAAAAACTTACATGTTCGTATATTCCACAATAGTAACAAATGCAATTTGAAAACGATTTTTTTCTTTCTTTTTTTTTCAGAATTTGCCGTTTCCAGCATATTTTTCATTTCTTTTTTATTAACAATATTTGCGACAATTCAGTATAAGAACAAATACATTAAAACATGTGCCATTTGTATGTCCATAGCTGTATGTACGATATATACAATTAACTAAGCTTTTGACTTGGCAGAGTTATTACGACTTGAGTGTTCCAATTGATCCATTAAAACTATTATAGCCCTGACAGACATGTAGTACTCACACCATACTAGCATTCTGTACCACATGTATGTCAGCCTATACCACAAATAAACGTTCATGTAGGTAGCATAAACGTGGTGTTATATTAAACACAGCTAAAAATAAAAATAATTGATCAGCTGTAAATTCATTAAACGAAGACAGTCATTTATTATAGTTAATTTTGTTCTTGTGTGTTAAATTTTCCTTTTTTTAATAATTCTGTGAAAAAAGCAGAGTTCAGAAAAAAACACACACTGAATAAAAAACTCGTACATATATGTAAACAAACATAACTTAGACCAACACACACATATTTTTATTTTCATATCAATTATGTTTGTTTTTAAATTTTCTTCGGTGCCCAACACAACCACGACTGTGTTCGTTTTAATATTTCGTTATTTACACGAACATTTTTCTATCACGTACTTTTTTTTTCAATCACACATAAAGCACACATTTTTGAGTGTTGCTTTATTTGAAGTTGATGTTCTGGTACGTGTAGTGAAAAAAAACACAGAACATGTAAAATAAACAGGTTCGAGTTCAGTTATATTTTAAGTCGTGTTGTGGCTCGTGTAGTAAGAAAAAACACAACATGTACAATAAACAGGTTCGAGTTCAGTTATATTTTAAACACGACTTAAAATATAACTGAACTCGAACCTGTTTACTGTACATGTTCTGTTGTTTCTTACTACACGAGCCACAACACGACTTAAAATATAACTGAACTCGAACCTGTTTATTTTACATGTTCTGTGTTTTTTTTCACTACACGTACCAGAACATCAACTTCAAATAAAGCAACACTCAAAAATGTGTGCTTTATGTGTGATTGAAGCAAAAAGTATGTGATACAAAAATGTTCGTGTAAATAACGAAATATTAAAACGAACACAGTCATGGTTGTGTTGGGTACCGTAGAAAATTTTGAAACGCACATAATTGATATGAAAATAAAGATATGTGTTGACTGCTTTTGAACAGAACATTGTGTGTTTCGTGTGTGTATTTTCTGAACCTTGGAAAAAAGTATTAAATTATACTCAATACTTTAAGGAAAGTATTATTGAAACTTATAGCATGCATGCGCAATCAAATGATTGCGCCAGCTGATTGACCGTGTATGGGCCTGTGGTGTGATTGTGCCAGCCGATTGTGGAAAATCAAAATAAGTTTGATATTTTTGTGATTGCACAATCATGCTGGTGTCGTGTATGGGCCATGTTTTTCATTATAATAGAATTTTTGAACATCAAACATCGCACATGGATGCATTTTATGAAGGAATTTTATGACGAAAATAAAAAATTTATTTTTAGACTAAATAATTTATATCGTATAATTTAAATCTATAATATTAAAAGGCTAGGCGATTTCTTGTAACCGTTTTATCCCGATTTTGACCAAACGTATATTATTGGAAAGGTTTTTCATTTTAGCCGTCTTGCAGATTTACAGATTTTTAAATTTTTTGCTTTGTTTTAAGTAAATTGTATTTAAAGTTGCTACTAACGCATATATAAAATTACACATAGCGTATGTGTGTTTTACTAAATTTGTTAATGTGTTTGTTAATGAGTTTGTTATCGTCATTCACAATAATAAACCATAAAAGTGTTGGTTTGTGAATTAGCTAAGTTGAAAATAAAGCTTCCTAGAAATTGCACTCGAATTTCGAGCGCTGGAATTGTTAGTATATAATGATATATAATACTTAGATATGTATTTAGTTAATAAATGTAAAAAATAAAACAAAAATTTTTTTAAGGTCACTATCCGTATCGATGTTTCCAATACGCTCTTTGGAAAGAAATTATGATTGTACCAGCATGCTGGTGTGGTATGTGCTTCGATCTTAATTGTACAATCACTTGATGGTGCCAGCATGCTGGTGTCGTGTATGTGCCCTATTATGAAGAAGCAATATTTATTGAACCTCAGAAAAATTCAAAAAGGAGCCTGACCAATCAGCTGAAGCGAACATATTTCAAACAAAAATATCATACTCGTATATATACAAAAGTAAAGGTCGTAGATTCTTTGTAAAGCCAATCACCAAAAAAAAAAAAATTAACCTACCAAGCAAAAAAGTCCGCCACAAAGAGGTCGAAGAAGATAAGTTACGACAACGTGTTTTATGTTTATTTGTTGAAATATATAGTATCAAAAGTATTCGAATATTTCTTTTTTTTTTTTTTTTATTCAAAAAAGTATATAAACAACGGAAATTAAATACCTTTATATAATATTTATATCAAAAACAAAAAAAAAGCGACTACAAAAATCCATTCTAGTATCAAATATTATTGTTCAAATATTATTATTATTATTCATTAAGACAAGCAACATTTTTTTTTTTGTTTGTTTTTTTCCATTTTTCAAAACACATGATGGAATGTCAAATGAAACCACAATCTATACATACTACATGTGTGTCACTATGTTGTAAAGGGCCCGCCAAATAACTTTTTTTTTTTTTTTTTGAAAATGCTATAAAAAAAACTACTGAATATTATCTAAAATTTCTTTTTTTATTTGAAAGTACAGTCCTTCCGGTTAATAATGGAAAATAATTTCTTTCAAATGGCTACCTCGGCTGGCCATGCAGTAGCCTACACGATCGGTCCAATTTTTAAGTACATTATCGATTGTGTGCAGCTGTATTTCACCAATGGCTTCACGAATATTGTCCTTTAAAGCGTTAATTGTCTCTGGCTTGTTGGCGTAACACTTGTCTTTGAGGGCACCCCACAAATAATAGTCCAACGGTGTCAAATCGCAGCTCCGAGGTGGCCAAACGACATCAGCTCTGCGACTGATAATGCGATCTTCAAAAACAGGGCGCAAAACATCTGTGTGGCACGTAGCGCCGTCCTGTTGAAACCAAATGTTGCCAATATCCTCCTCTTCAATTTTTGTGAACAAAAATTCGTTCAGCTTGGCCCGATAACGATCGCCATTGACTGTAACGGCCACTCGTTGCACATTTTCGAAGAAAAATGGCCCAATTATGCCTCTGGACCAAAATCCGCACCAAACAGTGACTCGTTTTGAGTGTATCGGCTTTTCAATGTATGCGTGCGGGTTTTCTGTGCCCCAAATGCGACAATTTTGCAAGCCCACTTAGTGAAGCGAAAACGCATTGAATGGTCAGTTGGCTTCGACTCCTGAACCAATTGGACTTTGTATGGCGTCATACCAAGGTCTTTATGAAAATTCGTCTCAATGATGCCTTCGAAATGTTTAATTCTTGAGAACGACGGTGAATTGCTGTTGATGGCGCTTCACGCACACTTTCTGCCACAGCAGCAATATTCTCGGGTGTACGCACTGTTTTTGGCTTTTCACGCTTTGGTTTATCGATGAGGATGCCAGTTTCTTTCACTTTTTTCACAAGATAACGAACATACGGAGCTGACGGTGCTTCTCTTCTTCTATAATCCGTACGCTATTTTCGCGCACATTCTGCAACATTACCATGATTTTCAAAGTAATGTCGCAATATTTCCCAGCGTTGTTCAAGCGTATACACAACCATATTCGTTCAGCGGAAGGATAAAACTAATTATCTGTCAAATCACACATGAAGTAAGTGTTACCATTCACGAAATAAGCACTAGTTGAAAAAAAAACGTTAGATGGCGGACCCTTTAGTATGTAACACCATAGTATACATACTATAGTTTCTATATTACATGTCTGTCAGGGATATTATACGTATATGTGACGTAACACATATTTTTTTATAAGCTCTCCAATGCTGTATATGTTGTTAGTATCTGATGAGTACTTCCCGAGAAAGTGTGCTTTAGGGCGTTTCACCAAAAACATTTAAAATTACAATATGAATTCTTATAGACCAAAAGATTTTTACGAATTTTTCAGATTTTTTTGGTGGTCGCTATGGGATTGCTAAAATCAATTTTATCAAAAAAAAAAAAAAAAAAAAAAAAAAAAATGCCTAATTTTCACGAAATCTGATAAATCACTTCCTACGAGTACCATCTTGAAAAAAAAAATTCGCGCTAATTTAAGGTACTCTATAATAACGTCAAAAGTAAAAAATAAACATTTCTCAAGTCAAACCTCCATTACTCGAGATAGGTACTCAAAACGTTGAAGAAGGCAGATGTAGGTAATTTTGGTATAAAGGCCACGCCCTAAAAATTTTGGACGACAATAAGAAAAATAACATTATATCATTAATATGATATATTTTTTTATATACTAAGTTATTTAATATTGGCCGTTAGCTACGTTTTTTACTTTGAGCAATAAAAGACTCCACAAACAACTTTAAAAAATATACCCTCCTGTCACATGCAGTGGTTGGATATTATGGATGGTTTGCTAAAATGAGCGGTAGGGTAGGGTGTTTTTCAGGTGATGGCAGGGGAACGTATGTAACGTTTCTTTTTTTTTTTTTTTACTACACATTTTCAACTTGATTGACTTATTACAGGGCGTTATTATGAGGGGCTGAACGTTTCAATGTTATGTTAAGAGGGTGATGGATTGGGTGAAGGTGAATCATGTTATTTTTTGTTTTATATTTATATAATGGAAAAATGTTGATGCGTTTAGAACTGAATTGTCAGTCATTTACAATTTATTTATTTCAAAATTAATGTTTGAATGTTTTTTTTTTTTTTTTAATAAGTGATTTATAAATTAATTAGGCTCAAGATCAAAGTTTTCACTTGTAATCAAGCTGAAGCATAATTGTTTTCAAAATTGATCTACATTCTGCAAGACAGGTTATACAGCTGCATCTGGTAGTCACTAACCCTCAGTAATGACAACTTAGCGCTTTTCGAGCAAGATTAGTTCCTTTTTTTTTTCTACCCAAAAAGTGCAAGTTCTAATTTAACGCCTTTAAAAAAGTTCGTAAGTAGCGCTTTTTATTTTTATTTTTTTAGCGGTTTCAATACCTTTTAAACAGTTCATGATAAACAATAAAATTATTGTACTTATTTGAGCAACTTCCCTCCAAGCTTATAGGTTTTGTTCAAGGAAACTCATAATTGGTTCTCTAATTCGCCAGTAAGACAAAAATTACATAACAAGCAGAGTTCAGAAAAAAACACACATTGAATAAAAAACTCGTACATATATATAAACAAACATAGCTCAGACCAACAAACATAAATTTTTATTTTCATATCAATTGTGTGTGTTTCTAAATTTTGTACGGTGCACAACACAATCATTACAGTGTTTCGTTTTAATATTTCGTTATCTACACGAACATTTTTCTATCACGTATTTTTTGTTTCGAACACACATAAGCCACACAGATTCGAGTGTAGCTTTATTTCAAGTTCGTTTTCTTGCACGTGTACTGCTAAAAAAAAAATAGATCATGTTCTTCAACGCGTACATCTAAAAATTAAAACATTATCCACTCGCGATCGGAAAAATCGAAACACTCCTATAACAACGACAACAATTGTTTCAACCAAATTTGTTAAAAAAAAAAAAATCTAAAATAACTCATTAGCAGTTATAAAAATAAAATAAAAATAAAAAGATAATAATAAAAAGATAAAAAAATAAAAAGATAGTAATAAACAAGTAAGAAAATTATAGTCGGTCTAGACCGACTCTATGATACCCTATACCATGCTCTATCTCTTAGGCCCAACTAACTGGATATAGAAAATAAGCAAAAACCAAATTTGAGTCTGATTTTTATTAATTTTTTTCGCTGCAGATATGAAAAAGTTCATATCGGATGCTATATCTATATGGGAACTAGGTCCAAAATGGACCGATCCTGATCATGTTTGGTAAAGTCTCTTGTATTTTGCAAAAATATGTACAAACAAAATTTGAGAAGAATCAGTGCAATATTTTTGTTTTTTAATAGATTTAAGTGATGATCGGGAAGCAGCTCTATATTGGGTCAAAGGGATCATTTTTGGACTACTCATTAGTGGATGTAATGAACGCATACAAACCCAATTTGAGTAAGATCTATATGACAATTTGGATCTTATGGCAATTTATGTCGATTTCATATGGGTAATTTGTATGGGGGCTAGGTCTGAACATGGACCGATTCTCACCAATTTCAATAGCGTTCATCCCATGGCCGATAAAAGCTTACATACCAAATTTCATCAAAATATATTCATATTTGCGACCTGCAGTTTGATTACAAGCTTAACATGGACACACAGACGGACGGACGGACGGACGGACATTGTTAAATCAACTCAGAAAGTGATTCTGATTCGATCGGTATAATTAAACATGGGTCTAGGTCAAATATTTTTGGTTGTTACAAACAGCAGCACAAAGTCATTATACCCAAACCACATAGTGGTATAGGGTATAAATAGAAAACAGAGAAATTTTGTATGTTGTTTATGACTTAATTTTGTTTTTTTTTTTTTCAATCGCGAGTGGATAATGTACGTCGACTCCAAGCGCTTGAAGACATCGTTGGAAAGAAAAATGTAAGTCTGTTTGAAATTTTCTCTTCATTTACACTCAAGACTCATTTACATTTTTTTTTTTGTATACAAATAAATTAATATGAAAACATGAATATGTAATAGATACTCAATTCAATAACACAATCCTTTATTGTGGGTATCTAATATTATGTGAATAGAGTTACCAAATATTTGAATAATATTTATTTTCTGGTAATATAATTTAATTTTGATATTCATGTTTTTAAATTTAAAATTATACTAAATATTAGTTTTCTCTTTGAATACCAAATAATTAAAAGAAAAGTTTTTTTTATCTACTTTTTTTAATAGTTACTTTTTTATAAAAAAATTTTTTTAATTTTTTTTTTTTTTTTATTTTTTTTTTTGTGTGTTTATGAGTGAGTGTATCATTGATCAATAATTTATTCAAACGTAGATAATAATTTCTATAAATATATATTTTCTTAAATTACGATAATTATGTTAAATAATAATAAATTAAATTGTTGTAATTCTTAAAATGAAATTTGAAATTAAAATTTTAAACTTTATTACGAAAAGTGAAGTCGTAGGTATGTAGGTAATTTATAATTTTTTTTTGGGCTGACTACAAAATACCCTATAGTCAGCATAGTAGGAGGGTAAAGATATGGAAAGAATACCATCATAAGATTTCCGTTCAAACAATTCTATTTCTTCTTGGAATGTATCCCTAATATTTTTGTTATATTTATTTTTTTTTTTTTTTTTTTTTGCTACCTAAGTAAAATTTTTGAAACGATTCCAAATCTACATTCGAAATGGGTAAGAACACACCCTAGCCCTGAGCATGGCCGGTATTATAGGTAGCCCCTGCCCTATTCGAGATAGACCTAGGCGGTTAGGATCGTTACAAAATTAATCAATCTCAAGATCAAAAGTTCTTACTTTCATTAATTTAAAAATCGCTATTGAAGTCTACACGATGGCAGACGTAAGATTTGAACCGGTGTCTATCTCACTTTTGGGACCAGAATCTAACATTTTAAAGGTCTTTGTTGCGTTGAATTTCACTCAACAAAATTATTCGCGGTGTAGTAAAGTTAGTTTTAGGTTAGGATTTGCTTTCTTATTTCAGATTCCGATTTAACGTGCAAGAGAGTATACTCGTCCCGTGTAATTAATCTCGTATGCGCATTGGATTTTGCCGTCACCTATTTAAACGATGAGGTTGCCTTCGCTTCATTTCACTCCAATTCGTCAAACGAATTTTTTTTTTGTTTTTTTTTTTTATTTTTGTTTTTGTGTGCGTGTAATGAATACACGTTTCAGCTCACAGTTAAGTTAGCCACACGTAACCTTAACCAAACGTGTCAGCTGTTTTTTTTTTCTGTTACATGAAAAAGCATTTAGAGCAGTTACCGAACTCAACTGTCACGTAACCGGAACGTCCCTATCTGTTGAAAATAGATTTTTGATACGTTTGTACGTGACATTTGTGAACAGCTGATAAAGTTTGGTTAATTTTACACAGCAACATGCTGGTTCGTTTTTTGCGTTCTATAATTGCACTAAATGCCAACGTTACATTTACGGTACAGATACATTTTAACAACTTGTAGCTAACTAGGCCTTTATGATCTAACTAAATCTAATTTATATACAGTTTAAAATTCAATACAATTACATCCAAATATGCTAGTTGCCAAGAGCTACTAAAATGTTGCGGTTTCAGCCAAATATTACTTTATTTTGCTAAATATTAGGTTTTATTCGAATCCACTATTATTTCTATTTTCTACACAGACAACCATAATACAACCGTAATACTTAATAATATAAAAAAAATTCCACTTTAAATAAAGATAATTAATTAATTGCATAGTATTTTGGTGACTAAGCAACAATTAAAATAATACAAATTTTATGTTTCGTTACATTTAAGTGGGTAACCATAGAAATCGAAAACGTAATAAAAAAAACGCACAACTTAATTGTAAAGTGTAGCTTTTAGAGTACACGCCCATCCCCTTCTGTATGACATAAAAGCAACAACTACTCCACCTCTTTAGTAAAAAAAAAGTTAAACAAATCTATAAATATATTTTATGCGTGCTGTGATTATTTGTTTGGTTTTCTTCTTATGAGGAAGAAAACGATAAAATTTCTAACTTTCTGAAAGTACGAAAAGTACTGTGTGAGTTGAATGAGTAGTCGTCGGCAGCAATTCATTCACCATGTTTTATATTATTTTAATTTAGCACAAATTTCAAACAAACAAAAACGTGTCTTCTAAACTCATACACATTAGGGTGGACGGATATTTTGTGGGTCACTTATTTGTTCTTTTGAATTTAGGTTTGCGCTCTCAGAGGGATCTGAGCAAATAGATTTAGAAATACGATACGTGAATTGCCAATATATAAAACTAGTGAAAATAACGAAGTGAAATTCGAACAATCGTTTTGTCACTCCACCCTACTACAGATACAGAGATATATTCAGTCGTAGGCAAAATTGGCCTACATTTGTGTTGGTAAGTCTGTCCAGTCTGCCGAGTGAACAAAAAAAATTTACATGCAACATGTTTAACTTGTCCGTCAGTCAGTCAAATAGTTGAGAAAATAAGAAAAAGTGGTAAAAAAAAAAATTGAGCAAACAAAGAGAATTCCAGAGTGCAAATAAGGAAAAAAAGAAACAGCAATAACAACAACCACAAAAGACCTGCAACGCACGTGCTTTAAAATCACCAAAGCAGAACAAATAAAATTGTGAGTGTGTTTACAGAAATGAAAAAAAAAGAAAAAAGAATTGTATTAAAATCACAAACATACTCTCAAACAATCAACAAAATTATCATCGTATTCGTCATCTTCTTCATTATTATCATCAACATCATCATCATCATCATTATCATTATCATCATCATCATCATGAACATGGACAATATATACTATAACAAAGCCACCACACACACGGCTGCTGGTGCTGCTACCGGCTATAAAATGAGCACAAGTGCTTATTGCTACCAACACCACAAGCAACAATCACAATTTACACTAACGAAAATTAAACAATCTCCCTCCAAACAAAAACACTTACAAACAATTTTGGCAAGGCAACCAGAGTCGGTAATCGAAACCGACAGGCATGTTAAATGCAAGAGAACAGATCGGTTTATTTTACTCTCAATAGTTTCGTCATCTAACGCTTTAGTATACCAAGGCATTGAAGAGTTTACATATACAGCTGCGGTCATTCAAATAGAGCATCACTGTATTTCTCAAAAGTCCAAAAATTACTGATTAATGACATAATGCTGATTTTCCTAACACCGCCACATTTCTTTTCCATAGCTTTATCGAAAATTCCTTTATCGATTTTTTAAAGCGGTGATATAGCGATCAAATCCTATACCCACTTTATGTGGAATATTTTTTTCTGCAGTTCGTCAATTCCGCCCAGGTGTGATAAGCGAGCTTATGCCATTGGAGTATCTTTTTATAAAAATTTTTGCGAAGTGTGCTGAACAGCACTTCCTTGTACTTTTTTTTTTTACTTCTTTGGCTGTCAAGAACTAAACTCGTGGTTTAAGAAAGTTGATGGGAAGTTAAATTTCGACGTTGACGGATTTCTAGTGAGCTGTCTTCTTCGTCTATATCCAGTAGAATTGTCTCCACATTATTTGAAGTTATTTCATCTATGTCAATCTCATTCATCCCTTCAAAATTAGACTAGATTGCCTTGCTAAATTAGCGATTTCTTGGAAAACAGCGATTCCATCATCAACTTTCGAAATGGAAATAATTTATTTTTTTTTTTCACAAAATGTGGCCATATTTTTTTTGCCCAGCACTGTTCATGGATCTGAAATAATTTCCATTGAATCTAAAATATTTATTTTTTTTGCAAAAATCCAAAGACAACACAACTCAAAAAAAAACAGCGATTCATAGCGAAAATAAGACTTAATTCAGTTCAAAACGAAACAGCGCAAAGCGAGGTCATTGTGTAGTTATCATTAAGCTGTTACGTTTCTTCTATACGTACCTTTTTTGACAAATAAAGATTTATACACAAAATTTATAAAATACACAGGTGCTGCTATTTTAATGATCGCTACTGTATAAGTGATAATTAAAGTAGGTAGTACACAAACAAAAATATGTTTAGAGTGCAATGGTCTTAATTTTATTTCCATTAATATTAAGTACCACTTATGTGGGAAGTAGCCCAGTGAGAATATTCAAATATGTATGAATGTGGAATGAAAGTTATAATGAGCAATTTACATTTGTAATCTTATAAGTAAAGTTGACAGTTTCGTTTCCTGATCTAAAGCACCTAAAAAATAGTTTGGAATCATGACATAATCAGGCTAGCCAGAAACCTTGCATAAACCTATGAGCTAGCAGGGATTAACGTTTACCGTATTGAGTTACTATTCTTATGTAATGAATACTAAGATTTTCATCATTCAAAGTCTTCTAAAGAATGAAAATATTAAAAAAAAAAAAAAAAATACAAATAATTAAAAATTTAAAAGATACCCAATATTGGGATATTTTTTTCCAGTTTTCGACCAAAGTATAAAAAACGGATAAATCTGATTACATATTTGAAATCAGCGCATTCAAGTTCATATATGTACCAAATTTAATAATTTTGCGATGGGCACGATTCACTATGCGACAGTTCACTATATGACGGGTAAGGGCCGGTCAATGCAAAAAAAAAGTCTAGCAGCAGGTACCCCAAATAGTCTAGAATTATCGCTAGTCCACAGCTGGTCAATGCAAAAAAAAAGTCTAGCAGCAGGTACCCCAAATAGTCTAGAATTATCGCTAGTCCACAGCTATTGAGCGGTGTCCCGTTCTTTTCCTATAGCAAGCACGCACAATAGTTGTCGCTTTGCTGGAATTTCTACAGCACGCTTCAGATTTGCTCATTGTTAAATTTATTGTTCTAAATGGGAGCAACTCCGAATATATGTTTACTCCCTTGTTGTTATTCTCTGCAGTTCCTGCACTCTTGGGCAATCAATGAATACGAATTCGCAGAAAGTGTCCTAATTGAGAAGTGATTACATGACGCGTCAATGCCCAGCTCTTGGTAGTAAACCGCAGCGACTTGTAGAATCATAAAAAAGATGTGCTCATAATTATATCATACCTTTAAACTAGAGAGACACGTGAGTAAAGTGTGATTCTAAACACGCACAAAGGTAACTACGAGTACTTATACTTATATTTTGAGAAACGGTAACAGTGGTGTAGATACGTCAAATTTGACATGTGAAAGTTTTACGTTACGAGTGCTTTATTTAGTAGAGACTTTAAAATTCGTCTAACGCTAAAAACGGAATTAAATTGTGACTATTTTCGAGCGATGGTGGATTTTTCCCAATTAAATCGTGGTCGTCATTCGCCTTAGGGTAAATTTCGTAAAAGTCGTCCAAAATCGGTTGCTGTGTTAGAAAACACTTATACTATTATGGAACCGATACAACAAGATCGTGAAAATCAGCCATGCTTGAGCATTATTCCGCCCATATACGTTAAATAAAATTTATCGTGGTGTTTAAAAAGACGCCTATAAAATCGCTCGATGCATATGAGCCCGAAACTAAACAGCAGTCGATTGTATGGACTCTCGAGAGGAGCCATATCCAACAAAGGATGTTCGTTCGCCTACGAAGAACTTCGAAGAAAATGGTTCTCTGTTTATTAGGAAAAACCGGGCATTTTGCACCGTACCGGAGCAATGGTAGAACGGTCAATTCGGAATAAAATACCGCCATTTGCTTCCCAAAGCTCTTTGTAGAAATAAGGAAAAGCAACTGTCAAACACGGAAAATTCTCCACCACGATAATACAAGCTCTCACAGGTCAGCTCAAGCAAATGAGTTTTTGAACACTCAGAACATCGATTTTTGATGGGTGACCCGTAAACAATGGGTGATTTGGTAAACACTGACTTCTTTTTATTCGCGCACATCAAAAATAAATTACGAGGTCAACATCTTACACAAGTGATAACACCAAAACGCATACTTTGGAGTTAGGATTGGAAAAAGTGTTTCACGGCAAGTATTCTGAAAAACAATAAAGCCATGTTTTATGATAACTGTTTTTGATTATTTTTTCTCAAAATACAAGGATAGCAAGTAAGAAAATTATAGTCGGCCTAGACCTAGGCAATAACTGGATATGTAATACGAGCATAAAGCAAATTCTACTACTATTGCTATTAATTTCATGCCGATGCGAAAAAGTTCATATCTAATATCATTTTTATAAGGAGTCTACGTAAAAAAATGGACCGCTCATGACCAAATTTAGTAAAGTAGGTTACTTTTTTCAGGTACATATATAAACAAAATTAAAAAAAAAAAAACTATGGCCTTTTTTGATAGATTTAAGTATGGGAACCAAAAATTAACCTACTTTTGGACTACAATAGACCCTACATTACCTCCAGAAAAATGCACCGTTTGGTGCTATTTACACGCTGGTGACATCATCAGACCTTATTTCTTCAGAAGTGAAGATCGTTACCGGGCCATGATCAATGATTTTTTGTTTGAAAATATAGTTGAAATTGATCCGGGCAAGATGTGGCTTCAACAATATGACACTACGTGCCGCAATCATCAACTTATTGAAATCAAAATTTGGTGATTAGTTGATTTCGATAAGTGGCCCTGTCATTGACAAACTTTTTGAAAACTTTTTTGATTAAAACTTAACTTTTTGTGTTATTTTTTACAACTCCGACTTTAATCGGGCTAAAAATACCCTCTACTTATATTCCGTAACACAAGTTATACTCAATCATTAAAATGATAAAAATCGAAAATAATTTTTTTATAATTTTTATTTGTATAAATAGAAAACTTGTTGTAAAATAAAATAAAATAATTTTTAAATATTGATAGCATATGGAAGATATATTCTCTGCAAGCCTAAATTTAATAATAATAAATACTGCATAGCCCTTTAATATGTGTACAACGACCTCAAATTTTTTTCTTGCCATGAGGATTTACTCGAATTTTCTAAAGGTTTACAAACAACTTGAATGATGCCATCTTGAGTAAACAAGTTTTGTCAAATGCATATTTTAAATTTTAATTAATATAATTAAAATGATTGTCGGTATAATCAATTAATTCATTCGTTACAGAATTAAACTGGTTTCACTTTAATTCCACATGAAATTCTAAAGACTCACAATGGGAAGTTACTTTCTAAAGATCTTCTTGATCTACATTACAGCAAATAAAAGAACAGGAAAACGTATTTTTCTAGTTTGACTCTAGATGTGTTGGAGATGATTTTTTTTTTTTTTTTTTTTTTTGAATTGGTTTATGTCCATCATACAGCGCAAATAATGTGGCTAACATAATGACTCCCATATTAAATATGATATATAAAAACAGTTGGCGGTCATTGGGTTCAGTATGAAATTAAAAAGAAAAAAAAATAATATTTATAAGAATCCCAAAAAAGCAACGAACTGTAAAAATATTTATTCTATTCATAAAAGCCACATGTATACGAGCAGATATATGAACAACGCACACAAGAGCACTTTTATTGTCAGTCACTGTCTATTGGCAGGCCGGCATACCGGAAGGCAGACAGCCAGGCTAAGAACAATATGAAAAATAGGCAACCAACGAGAGTAGCAACAATACAATGAAAAGCAACAACAAAAAACATAATGAACAACAACAGAACAACCATAAACAGTTTTGGGTGTAGGAGTAGCATGAATGTTTGTGTCTATTAGACTTGTGGCAATGCCAACAATATGAAAATTCGTTGACCCTTATTTTTTTTTAAGCAATATTGTTGTTGTAGCTTTTTGTATCTATTATGAACCAAGCAGCTTCGGGCATAATGCACATGCATTAACATTAACATCGCCACCATTACCAACATCAACCAGCACATCTCATCTGAATCACAGTTAGTAGTCGAATAAAAGAAATGAGTTTCAACCATTAGCACGTTTAGTTTTGCATACATTAAAATTTACAGTTAAAATTACTTTTACATTTTTACTTTTGGCTACACTTCGACAGTATTGTTTAAAGAAGTTAATCTTACTAGAAGTTCCGTATTATCAAGTGAATAATGAATTCTCCTTATCAATCCTAGTTTAGTTCCTGAAGATCAAACAAGTAAGAAAATAATAGTCGGTCTAGACCGACTATACGATACCCTATACCATGCGTTTAGAGACCCTATCTCATAGACCCAACTAATTGGATATAGAAAATAAGCATAAACCAAATATGAGTGGGATTTTTATTAATTTTTTCGGCTGCAGAGATGAAAAAGTTCATATCGGATGCTATATCTATATGGGGACTAGGCCCAAAAATGGACCGATCCTGACCATGTTTGGTAAAGTCACTTGTATTTTGCAAAAATATATACAAACAAAATTTGAGAGGAATCAGTGCAATATTTTTGTTTTTTGATAGATTTAAGTGAAGATCGGGAAGCAGCTCTATATGGGGCCTATGACTAAGAGTTGTCCAATAGGGATCATTTTGGACTACTAATTAATAGATGTAATATGTACATACAAACCCAATTTGACTAAGATTTGTATGATAATTTGGATCTTATGGCAATATATGTTGATTTCATAGGGGTCATTTGTATGGGGGCTAGGTCTGAACATGGACCGATTCTCACCAATTTCAACAGCGTTCATCCCATGGCCGATAAAAGCTTATATACCAAATTTCAGCAAAATATATTCATATTTGCGACCTGCAGTTTGATTACAAGCTTTACATGGACACACGGACGGACGGACGGACGGACGGACATCGTTAAATCGAATCAGATAGTGATTCTGATTCGATCGGTATAATTAAAGATGGGTGTAGGTCAAATATTTTTGGTTGTTACAAACAGCAGCACAAAGTCATTATACCCAAACCACATAGTGGTATAGGGTATAAAAAAGAGATTAGTTTGGAGAGCGAACCACAATGAGATTTGTACAAATTGTGACGATGCTCTAAAAAAAAAACTTAGTCTTTGTTGAAAATGTTACTGTTTAGGCAGTTTAAACTGGGGAAACGGTCTTCGTCAACGGGAAGATCGAAAAAACTGAAAATCTGGAACAAATGCACACAGTGCCATCGCAAGCAATACGAGTACTATAGTAATTGTAACATTTAGATTGTTGAGAAAACTGCTTCCGAAGAAATAGAAAAAAAGCCTTAAGTTGTGATCAGAAAGTTGAAAACTTGATCAACTACAATAAGTTTATAGACTTGAGAAAAACGTATAAATGGCCGATAAGTTACAATTATCCTACCAAAATATAAGATTGGGCCGATAAGAAGAAAAACCTGTCTATTCTTGTTGTGTCTTCTTTAGCATGACCAAGTTTCAGCGCATTTTGACTTGGGTGAAAATCAGTCCTTTAAATAAGTACTTTAACATGAAACGACATTATTTCATAATTATTTTTTTTTTATACTTATTTCTGACCAGTAAGTTTTTTCAATTACTTTTTATACCCTATACCTCGCCATGATATAATGAGTTTGTGCTGATATTTGCAACTACCAAAAATATTTGACTTAACTAGACCCACCTTATCTGAGCCGATTTAAGCCGTCTGTCTATGCGTCTGTGTGTCAATATCAATATATTTTGATGAAATTTAATATACAAGATTTTATAAACCAATGGACCAACTCTATTGAATTTGGTGAAACATCGGTGCATATTCAGACCTAGCCATATGCAAATAAGAGCTGTCAGATCGTCTAAAATGGTCGTAAGACCCAGATTATTATATTAGACGCAGTACTCATATAAAGCTGTTTCCCGATTCACTTCAAAACTAACAAAAAAAAATATATATTTTCTAATATTTGGTTTATATGTTTTTAAGAAAAGTAAATAATTGGATTTCAATTAAATTAATTAACCATAATCAAGAGTAAATTATCTTTTTAACCCATTAAAAACCGAACCCATTTTAAATTAAATTTTTTTAATTTATTTATTTATTTCAACTAAAATACAGTCAATGAACATAAAAAATATAAAAAATTTAAAAAAAAAAATATAAGGAACTGTGTTTTTGGAGCTGTACCCGAATGGGTACAATGGAGTAATGAGTATGCTATTTTTTTAATGTGTGAAATTTTTTGAAGCATTCTTTTTCAACACAAAGTGCAACATCACATTGTTCACACAACCATCTGATTCTGTTATGGCATTCACGGCACTGTAATTGATTTCTTATCCTGTTAGGAAAGTGATTTCCAGCAGTAGTTGCAACACCAGAAGCCAGTGACCGTTTGGAAGTGTACAATTTCTGGGTATAATTTCGTAAGTAAAAGCGAACAATATTGCGTTGAAACTCTAGCAAGTCCATTTGGGATTTGTTTGCAGTTTTAAATAACTTCCATGCATTTACCATGGCAGAACTCAACATAGCTGTAAAAAGCCGCCACCACCATTTTTTTCCTCGGAATTTTATACGGTAATTATTCACAACTTGATCGTGAAGGTCAACGCCACCCATTCCCGAATTATATTCTGCAATCAACCTCGGTTGGCTAACACTAATTTTAGCTTTTTCAGTTGAATACCACCGGTTACCATATGCATTGGGTTCGATACTTTCGAAATTGGACCCTACGGCCAAATCTCACTGGCTTACCTCTGATGAATTGTTTGGACGTGTGGCTAGCAAAGTAACGTACCATTGATTCATCAACTGACAGCTTCTCATGCATGTAACCATACTGACAAAAATTGTTGGAAAGTAGTATTGGTAAGGGTCTCACTTTGGCGATTTTATCAGGAGCATCTAAATTAATGTTATCAGCCAAATGAATGAAACGTTTTATTTATTTGAATTTGTTCCGCGAGATATTTTCTGTAACAATGGGAGTGCGAGTGTCCTCGCAAAGCTGCCAATACATATCCTATCTTGGCATATAACCATATCCTCTGTAAAAAAATACCCAAGAATATTTTCAAATCTTCTCCGTTGAAGGAAAAATTGTACTCGTTAGTTTGCGACGCGTAAATGCAAGTTTGCTCAACGATTAAGTTAACTATTTTTTCATCAAACAAAGTTTCGAAAATTTCAACTGGTGATATCCCATTCAGGTCTGAGATCATATTGAGCTCATTGTTTAAAAAAAAATTTGTTTGAGGTTTTTTAACATCACATGGTGTTTTTGTCCAATTAGGAGTTTTTTTGCTTAATTTTGGAGACATTATTTTCTGTTTCAACTGCTCAAGTGGAATATCATCTTCACTATCACTACCAAAAAATAATTCTACTTCACCTGGTACATCATTTGGCATGAGATCAACAGCAATATCTTCAGCAACACCTTCATCTTCATCCGTATTACAATAGGGATCTGGTGGAATAATCGCTATATCAAAATTGTTGTGATCTTCATTTTCCAAAAAATTAAGAGCGCTGTTCAAGATTTTAAAACGTTTGCCATAAAAACTTGACGTTTTTATGGGTTGAAATTCCATTTTAGAGTAAGGAAAAATCTAAAAAAGTGAATACCTAGTGAGCCATTGTACTCAATTGGGTACACCGATTTTTCTACTCACTTAGAGTTGTCCACAATATTTTTTTATTCTCCAAATTTTTAAAAAATGTACACACACTCTCTCTACTTCACAAAATTATAAAAAATTCTTGCTTGCAAAAAACGGGTTTTACTCTACGCAGCTTAAATGTTACTGACCTAGCTAATATTCGCAAAAATGATATAGCATTATAAAAACAAGACAAAATACAAAGCAACGGTATTATATTTAAAAAAAAAATTTTATGTGTTTTTTTCAAGCACGGTATATTGAATGAAAAACCAAAGGAAACGTTGTCTAATTTCTCTCGTTACAAAATTTATGCGTGTTTAGATATTGCCTTTTTCTGTACTTAAGCGAGTACAATGGCTGGGAATGGGTTAATAAAACAACAAAATTTATTATCGGTTGAAAAACAGCCAGGCAATAAATGCGCCGCAGACCACTTGATTAAGAAAATCGAGCTCAAATTTTTAAAGACATTGAAATAATTTACAACAACAATATTTTTGCATTCTCCTGATTCCAAAATGATCTTATTTACAGTATTTTGCATCTCGTCTATTGTTATGCCGTTCAAAATTAATGTTACGTATTAAGGGTACGTATTTTTTAGCACTATTTCAAAATCTCCAATTTTACTGTTTCAAAAATTTTGTTCAAGAAATTTTTACGAAATCAACGATTGGACTTTATGGTCTTATTAACAAGATATATCTGTTAAAAAATGTGAAATATTGTAGGTATCCTGTTCCTAATTTGGCGAGGGCAGCGTTTTTATTTCAGCGGATTTGAAGAAAAATTTAATTTTTCATACTTTTTCAACTGTTAGGCTCCATCTTTTTCGCGTTTTCATATTTCAAATATCTTTTGTCAAAATAATATACCACTTGATATAAGTTCTCAATCCTGGAAATTAAGGTCAAAGGTCAAATTTAAGGATATTTAAATTTTTTTAAAACAAAATACCGAAATAATATATATTTGTGGAAGGATTTCGATAAAACATGTTGGTAATATTTTAATAGTTCCAAAAAATAATATTCTGGACTTATTTTCTGCAATAACCAGTGTCACCATAATATATGTAGATATATTTTAATGATATTGCAGTGATCAATTATAACAACAATTTGTTAATAATTGATTGACAGCAATTCTTAAGAATTTCGAAGCCTCATTAAGCCTGCAAAATTTGATTTATCACATCACAAAGCGTCTGTTTGAAAGTTTTTAGCACGAAATTGCTAATGCTATGTCAAACTTGAATCACACTCTTCAGACGGCATTTAAAGAACATATGAGCTTGCGGGTGGATGCTGTACAACAGGGATCTGAGTCTTTGATCGATGGTATTACCTTAAGGCGTTTCTTTTTCCACCCTGTACTTGATGCTGATATAACAGGTTTTAATGAAGAACTCAAAGATCCCTTCCGAATTGTTCTTCAGATAATACATTGTGGCCAGATAACTGATATTGTGAAGTTTCAAAAATTTGCATGGGATACGGGTGAGCTATTTGTTAAGGAATATACATATGTGGTACTTCATGCAAGTTACTGTCCATAAAATACTAATTCATGGAAAGGACATAATTGATGCAGCAGTACTCGCTATTGGTATGCTCTCCGAGGAAGCAGAAAAAGCACGTAATAAATATTACAGGAAGTATAGATTAATGTTTTCTAAAAAGTGCAATAATCTTCAACGAATACTGATGTTTTGCATCGTTTGCTTATCATCTGATCCATACAAAAGTAGTATAAGACGTCAATCTCATAAACATCTTTTAGAACTAGATGTAATTAACGAAATGATAGTTGATGAATAAAATGTTTGTATATTTTGGATTAGTTTTGTTCACACTTATATATTAATATTCCCCTAGAGACCGACAAATTTCAACCATTTTTGAAATTTTTAATTTCTACATAAAACTAACCAAGTATATAAAATTTCATTCTCATAGAACCACTTTTTCTACTTTTGTCAACAAATGTATGAAGAATACCACTGAGCGTCCGCCAGTACCAATTCATCAATTTGCGGCAATAGAAACTCATTGAATATGGTACAGTATAGCCCACCAATCACAGTAACCGTATTAGCTACGCCACGTGGCAATATTCTGATCGAAACGAGCACTACGAGGGCTTCCAAGGCACTTCGAGAAACGGCTAAACGCCTTAGTGTTTAACCAGTTGGCACAGGACGGCCAAAAAAACTGTGCCGAAACACACGTCGCGCCAAAATTATTTACTTATTATTATTCCGTAATAAATACTCATGAATATAGCGTTCCTTAAGGAACTTAAATTCTGTATCCGTATCAGAGCTCCGAAATCTTCACTCGAATTTGAGTAGAGAGTGAAACTGGCTCGAATTCGCTCGAGAGTACTCCTGCGAGTGAAAAAAAAAATCGAGTATACTCTATTTTTCTATGCCACTCGAATAAGAGCGCATATGCTTTGCTCGATTTTGAGTGCGAGTAAAATACGCTCGAAATCGAGCAGATTATACTCTTGCCGAGTACTCTAGTCTTTATTTTTTTCATAGTTTTATTTTATAAAATATATTTATGTATATGTATGAATGAATGTATGTAATTATGTATGTTTGTATGTAGTTCTTTGAAGTTAATTACAAAGCTACATAGCACTCGGTAAGAATTTTGCAATCATAATTAATGACAGTGAGAATTGTACCCTTTTAAGTTTTTTAATATTTTATATTTATCAATATTTTATATTTTTAAGTAGTTCATTATTTAATTTAAAGCCAAAGAATAAAATGCTTTAAACTGCAAAATGTTCATTCATTACATACATACCTCCAATTGATATTTTTCCACTCGATTTTGCTCTTAAGAGTAAAATCTCACTTTATTTCGAAGATTTTTACTCCCACTCTTAATTTTTAAAAAGGAGTACTCGCGAGTACTCCCACATAAAATAAACGAGTGGAGAGTAAAGTTTTTGTAACAGTCGTACTCTTCGAGTACTCTTCTTCGCGAGTATTTTTCACTCGCGAGTAAAATCGAGTAAATCTGAGCTCTGATCCGTATACCACACAAACATCAAAACAAAACTGGCAAAAGTTATATCATCTTCCGATATGGTAATACATTTTGGGCCATCTTGTATAAATACATACAGTGAGATTCAAAAGGAAGTGTACACTTATATTTTTTATATTGAAGCTTTTCTTTCTGATGTTTGTACATCTTTTCAATTAATTTTTTATCATTTCTGTAAGTGGTATTTACTTCTATCCTAATCCACAAAAAAAAAAACTACAAACAACCAAAACTCATAGAAAGTGTACAAATTGTCGCTCAATACTATTATTATATTGAAAATTTACCGTTTTCTGGTACCTTTTTACCTTTTATTGTTGTTGTTGTTGTTGTTGTTGTTGTGACGTTATTAACTACGTTTTAGGCGAAAAAACATATTCTTTGTTTTGAATTATTTGCAGGTTGGCGAAATTAAAGAGTTTTCGAACGTTTATTTCGTTTTCAAAAATGGTTAAGCAAATGCCCGTTGAAACTCGAGAGCTTGTACTTAATTTTTATAATGAAGGAAGAACACTGCATGAAATTTCCTTATTGATAAACAGAAGACACAATTCTGAAAACAAAACAGAAAGGCATAAAAAGTTCCGAAATGTAAACAATCAGCTAAGGTCCGGCAGGCCTAAGAAGTTGAATGAAACCACAATACGGTCTATTGTACGAACAGTGAAAAATAATCAAGCCCAAAATGCAGTGAAAATATCGCGAGATTTATCTAAATCATTGGGTATTAACGTAAAGGCCAGTACAATAGATAGAACAATGAATGAATACGGGCTACATGGACGAATGCTAAGGAACAATTCGATGATATCCAATTTGCTCTCCTCACTCGAGAACGCATAATTTTTATTTCGATACATTTTCGCAAAATTTAGACTTTTTTATTTATTTATTTATTTTTTTTTTTTTTTTTTATTAGAAGAGAGTAAAATACCGCTTAAAAAATTTGAGTTGAGAAGATATACAAACACGCGAAATAGCTTAAATATAAAAAAATTAACGATAATTTTGGGTAGATTCATGTAGCACTTACAGAATGACAAATATTTTAAGTACGAATGGGCCATTAATCAAACTGTTTGATCAATCGAAATCTTAATCATTGCAGTGATTAATCGGTACAAAAATTGATGCTGAGCCAGATGAAAGCAGCGTCGTGTAGTGTACCACACATGTCTACAATGCATACATGATACATAGAACAGACAATCAATAGTATCGATGACAATTTAAAATATCATTTACACAATGTGTATATGCAACAGACAATATCGATAATGAGTCAAACTGTTCTATGCATGGCATGTACATATGTAGATATGTAACAAATAATATGTGAGTGACTCATATTATTTGAGTGCATACCAAGCAAATAACATTGTAATTGGAATGTAGAATAAAGCAATACGATCCTTCATAGTACTGAGTGAAACAAATGTAACACTAACTATATGCTAGAATAAGTTAGATCATGACAAATTGTATAAAAAGGGTGTAAAACCCAAAATAAAACAGACTTGAATTTTAAACACTAAATCGGCAACAACTGCCTTAGTTTTATTACAAAAGTTTCCATTTGCCCTTACAATAGTAAGATCGGCAAATGCAATAGCACAACCAGTGGCAAACTCTGCCGGTTGTAAAACCCCACACTCCTAAATACATAACACAGGACACCACAAGCACAACCAGTGGCAAACTCTGCCGGTTGCAAGGACCACACCCCAAATAGTTAGCCTTTAACCAGCACATATTTATAACACCACCTATTCATAACACCACATGGCGATCCTTTGGACGACGACCTCGGAACTAATTTAAACACTTTCATCTAAACATCATATATAAACACATGTCCGACGAATACGTTCCTTCATCCTTAAGTGTTCCAGCAACACCACCACCAGCATACAAACCGATGGTACAAGGACCAAAACGGCTTACAATCGAGGAATACAGGCAAAGCCTAGCGAGGAAGACAAAAAAAAAATTAACAGCAATACCGATAGTCGACACAAAGATTGCTAAGAAGAAAAGAGGAGGACGGCTAGTGCACGAACGGAGAAAATTAGCAGACCTGCTACGCATTGTAAGGGAAGAAGAAAATCCAATCCCGTGGGAAAAATCGCAAGAAATTTGGTCAAAGATTGAGGAACTGAAAACCAGCATAAAAAGGAAAAAAAAAAAAGAACAAGAAAAATAAATAATTAACAGATACAAAAAGAAAAATTTTTTTTAAATCAGAGAACATTTAAATAAATAGAAACTTATTATAAAATGTGTACAATTATACGAAGCATTGTATTTCCATTGATTATATTTATAACAATTACAATATTGTTGTTCAGGGCTATTCAGGGTGAAATCAGAGGAGTAGCATCGAAATTACATGACACTATTGAAAAATCCGATGTAATAGATAAAATATTTTCAATCAGCAAACACTTTATAAGAAGAAAATAAAATATGCCTTTCAATGACATATTAGAGATATTATTTATATTTATATTATTACAATTAGCAATTATAATATTCTTAAATTACATAAAATTAATTTTAATAATTGAAGAAAAATTTTTTTTTTAAATAAATAATTGAAAACATAATTGTTAGAAATATTGTTTATGAAATTGTCTATTATACTATTTTTAAAATAAAAAAGAGAAAAGAAAATTTTTGTAAAATTATCTAAATGGAAGAACAAATTGGAAAATTAAAAGAGTTATTAAAAATTTTAAAGAAAAGTCCAGGAAGGACATATACAAAGAAAACTATCCAAAACAAATTAGCATATATTGAGGAACTAAGAAAAGAATTTCAAATAACAAAAATTGAACAAGGAAATACAATAACTTCTGAGGAAGAGTTTAATAATATATATGAGGACATTAAGGAATATTTACTAGGAAAATCTACAGAAACGGAAACAGAAGACACTAAAATGGCAGCATTTAGTTTAGAAACAGTTTCAAAAACACTATCATTGTTCACCGGTAATTATGTAGAATTAGAAGGTTTTCTAATAACAGCAGAACTCATCAACAAAACTTTATCAGAGACAGCAAAAATAGATTTTCTACAGTACATATATCATGCTAAGCTTACCTCAAATGTCAGAACAGCAATAGGGAGCTATACAAAGCCAGAAAATTTTGAAGAACTAAGGAAATTATTAGAACAAAGATACAAAAGCAATAAGACAATACCAGAACTACAGGCTAAATTGAATACACTATTCCAAAGGAAAATGTCTATAAATTCATTCAAGGAAAAGATAATGACGACAATAGATAACCTAAACAAGTTAGGTATCGAGGAACTGGGAAATGACGTAACAGAAGCAGAGAAAAACGTAATAATTAGACTGAATAATAAATTAGCTTTAGACATTTTTAAAAAAGGTTTGAATGAGAACTTTAAATCGACCATATACGCAGCTCGACCTAATAATCTGCAAGAAGCATCCGAGCTCGCATTGGAATTGGAAAATGAGCGAAAAGTAAATCATAACTCAGTTTTACATTTTAGAAATGAACGACCACATTACTCACAGCGGAACCAGACTAGAAATAACAACTCGTCTAGAAGTTTCAGTAGAAATGACAGTTACACCAATACTGGAAATAGGCACAACACAGATAGGAACTTTAATAGAAACAATAACGATAACAGAAATAATACTAACTTCAGTAGAAATAATAATTTTAGGAATAACAACAGAAACAATGGGGGAAACCAGAATAACAATAACAATAGAAACAATGGACACATACATACTATACAAACTTCGGGAAACGAGTCAGGCCCGGAATAGATGGATATTCTGAACGGCCAAAATTAAGAGTATTTAAAGTATCCGACAACAACACAAATTTTATATACGCCAAATACAAGAATAAACAACTAACATTTCTCATAGATACAGGCGCAGACATATCACTCTGTCGAATGCAAACAGACTTTGAAGGCGAACAATATGAACCAGATGAAAAATGTAAATTAACAGGAATAACTACAGAAGAAATTTATTCTCTAGGCAAAATAAAATTAGAATTGTCACTAACGACCGAAATATACAGACACTCTTTCCAACTAGTAAAATCAGACTTTCCAATAGAAACAGACGGAATATTAGGTAGAGATTTTTTGAGAAAATACCTTGGTAAAATCGACTATGAAACATATACAATTTCTTTGTTTAATAATGATGAAACAATTACACTTCCCATGCAAGCGAAGGCACTTGATACAATGCATGTAACAATACCACCAAGAACAGAAATTATCCAAGCAATAAAATTGAACCTCACAGAAGATTGCGTCATATTCAATAATGAATTGAAGGAAGGAATTTTTCTAAGTAATTCAATAGCACCCAAAAGCGGCATGACACATATAAAAATATTAAACACAACGAACGACGCGGTAATTTTAAAGGGTATTCAACTTCAAACTGACCCACTTAAAAACTATAACATATTAAATTACAATAGCATACACAGCGACGAACGTTTTGAAAAGATATTGGATGACTTACAATTAAATACTAATGACAATAATGAAAAAACAGAATTAGTAAAAATATTTAAAAAATATCAGAATGTATTTCACTTGGAAAACGAAAAATTAACAGTCAACAATTTTTACAATCAGAAAATCACAACCTCAGACAACACACCCGTATATATAAAGAACTACAGGTTACCACATTCACACACAAATATAATAAATGAACAGGTGCAGAAAATGCTTAATGATGACATAATAGAATCATCAGTCAGCCCATACAATGCTCCACTCCTTTTGGTACCAAAAAAGAACACGGAGAACAAAAAGAAATGGAGACTAGTAGTAGATTTTAGGAAACTAAATGACAAAATTGTTAATGACAAATTTCCATTAACTAGATTAGAAGACATTTTAGATAAATTAGGCAGAGCCAGATGGTTTTCTACACTCGATATGACTAGTTCATTTCATCAAATCAAATTGGACAAAGATTCTAGAGCATTAACAGCTTTTTCTACACAGCAAGGTCACTATCAATTTAAAAGACTGCCATTCGGACTGAAAATTTCTTCAAATAGTTTTCAGAGAATGCTTACAATAGCACTTTCGGGACTAGAATCCGAAGCATTTCTTTACGTAGATGACATTATCGTGTACGGATGTAGTTTGCAACATCACAATCGAAATTTAATAAAAGTATTGAACAGGTTACAACAGTATAATCTAAAACTTAACCCAAGAAAATGTTGTTTTTTGAGACCAGAAGTAGTCTATCTGGGACATTTAATAACAAAGGACGGTGTGAAAACAGACCCAGCCAAGTACGAAGTAATAAAAAATTATCCAACACCCACAAACACGGACGAAGTAAGACGATTCATTGCATTCTGCAACTACTACAGAAAATTCATACCAAATTTCGCTGACATTGCCAAAAGTCTAAATGCACTATTAAAGAAGAAGGCAAAATTTTTATGGACAGAAGAATGCCAAAACGCTTTTGATAAACTAAAAGAAAAGTTAATGAAACCCCCTGTACTACAATACCCAAATTTTGAACAACCTTTTATTTTAACTACCGACGCTTCAAACTATGCATTAGGAGCCGTTTTATCCCAAGGCGAAATAGGCCAAGATTTACCCATTTCATATGCTAGTAAATCATTACAAAAACATGATATCAATAAACCGATAATTGAAAAGGAACTATTAGCAATTCATTGGAGTATAAATTTTTTCAAACCTTACCTGTACGGTAGAAAGTTCATAGTAGTAACAGACCATAGACCTTTAATCTCACTATTTTCACATAAAAACCCTTCATCAAAGATGACTAGAATTAGATTGGATTTAAGTGACTATGATTTTTCAATTGTTTATAAAAAAGGAAAGATGAATACTAACGCTGACGCACTTTCCAGGATAGAAATTAACTCAGATATATTAAAACAGATGATACCACGAAACCATGAAGAGAAAGAGAGAAAAATATTAGTAACAACACGGGCCATGAAAAATAAAATTAATGAGGCAACAACTAAAGATATGTATAAAATGATAAATAATGAAGAAAACAATAATAATGAAAATAATACACGTGTAGACAGAAATAAATTGGAAACATGTAACTCTCAGAAGCCTGATCAACTTCAAATATGGGAATGCACCTCCATTAATGACGTCAAAAATATAAAGAAATTGCAATTTAATGAAATAGAGAATATAGAAGATATCGATATAAAAATTGAAAATAATATAGTGCACATAGGACGTAATGATAATTCATCGAAACCAGTTTCGACCATGAAGAAATTACGTACCCAAAATATTAATAATGGAAAATATAATGAAAAGCTAGCAAGATTCAGCAATAATTCAGCGAAACTAGATTCGTTACTGAAGAACCTGATATCTAAAATGAGAAAGGAAAATATAAAGGAAGTAGCGCTACCAAATAATGATAAAATATTTAAAGTATATACAAAAGAAGAAATAAAAGAAGCATATGCAAAGATAAAAATAAATGATAAAAGTCCTCAACTAAAAATATTAATATATAATGCCCCAAAGAGAATAACAAACGAAATATTAAAATACAAACTAATAGATGAATTTCATAATGCCACCCATGCAGGCCACTTGGGTATAAGAAAAACAGTAATTAAACTAAAACAGCGGTATATTTGGAAAAACATGAATAAGATGGTGAAGAGTTTTGTATCATATTGCGATAAGTGTAACAAAAACAAACAAACAAAACACATAAGGGAACCATTCACACTAACAGACACACCAGGCAACAGTTTTGAAGTGATTTCAATTGACACTGTAGGACCGCTTCGAATTTCAAATGATTACCGATACATTTTAACAATGCAATGTGAGCTGACAAAATTCATTGTTGCACACCCAATGTCAACAAAAGATGCAATTACAACAGCCAAAACATTGGTCGAACAATTTATTTTGAAGTATGGTCAATTTAAGGTACTTAAGTCAGACAAGGGAACAGAATTTACAAATGAGATAATGCGTAACATATGCTCATTATTACAGATAAAACAAGCATTCTCAACACCCTATCACCATCAAACACTAGGTTCAGTTGAGAGGAATCATAGAGTTCTGAATGAGTTTTTATTGACAACAGCAACTGATTATGAATGGGACAAGTGGATTCCATATTTCACTTTTGCCTATAATACAGCACCACACATTGACACAGGCTACACACCATTTGAATTAGTATACGGAAAGTTACCATGCTTGCCATCTGACATTCTAGAAAATGAAAATGAAAATAAATTCTACAATTATGACGACTACGTTAGAGAACTACGAGTTAGATTACAATTCTCGTTGAATAGAGCAAAAGAAATGACAATTAGTATAAAAAATAATAGAATTGAAAAGGATAAATATAGCAACCAACCTAAACTAGATATAGGAGATTTAGTTCTAATAAGAGTAGAGAATAGAAAGAAAAACCAAAGTCCATATAAGGGACCATATAAAATTGTTAAGAGAAATGGTGTAAACACCACTATAGATTATAATGGCAAAGAAAAAGAATTGCACAATAACAATTTAAAGAAATATATAGAATATTAAGAAATATCATAAGAATAATTGTTAATTAATACAATATTTTAATAACAAATTGTATATAAATATTTTAACCAATAAATTTAAGAAATTTTGTAACGGTATTATGAAGTTGATAAGAAAAATTATGCAGTTAAATATTACCTCCCTAATTTTTCTCTTAAGGGTAAGGGTGTAGTGTACCACACATGTCTACAATGCATACATGATACATAGAACAGACAATCAATAGTATCGATGACAATTTAAAATATCATTTACACAATGTGTATATGCAACAGACAATATCGATAATGAGTCAAACTGTTCTATGCATGGCATGTACATATGTAGATATGTAACAAATAATATGTGAGTGACTCATATTATTTGAGTGCATACCAAGCAAATAACATTGTAATTGGAATGTAGAATAAAGCAATACGATCCTTCATAGTACTGAGTGAAACAAATGTAACACTAACTATATGCTAGAATAAGTTAGATCATGACAAATTGTATAAAAAGGGTGTAAAACCCAAAATAAAACAGACTTGAATTTTAAACACTAAATCGGCAACAACTGCCTTAGTTTTATTACAAAAGTTTCCATTTGCCCTTACAATAGTAAGATCGGCAAATGCAATAGCACAACCAGTGGCAAACTCTGCCGGTTGTAAAACCCCACACTCCTAAATACATAACACAGGACACCACAAGCACAACCAGTGGCAAACTCTGCCGGTTGCAAGGACCACACCCCAAATAGTTAGCCTTTAACCAGCACATATTTATAACACCACCTATTCATAACACCACAGTCGAAAGCAATGAAGCTAGAGGAGAAAACAGGTAAATCCAGCCATTGTGCCACATATTAATGACGTTGATAGCGCAACGTAGTGTAATATGGGAAAAAACTGTGCAATATTTTTGTTCTTTTTTCATATATTTAAGTGACTAAGAAGTGACCTACAGGGTTTAATTTTGGGTGCACTAATATTTTGGATCTTATGCCAATTTAAGTCGATCTCATAAGGGTCATTTGTATGGCGAACGTGCACCGTCCTATGGCCGATACAAGTTTACATATCGAATTTCATCAAAATATATCCATATTTAAAAGGTTTAAGTGGGCACACAGACGTGCGGACGGGCCCATATCGCTAAATCGATTCAAAAAGTGATTCTGAGTCATTCGGTACAATAAAAGGTGGGTCTAGATCACACCTAAATTTTGTAGTTACAAACATCAGCACAGACTTATACCCCGACCACATAGTGGCATAGGGAATAAAAATTTCAAAATGTTCAATTATTCAAATTCTTGATAAATCAATTACTCATAGATTTTCAATAATCAAAAATAAGAATTATCGAAGTTTCTGAAAAGTTGAAAAATTGATTAATCAGGAATTTGAGTAATTAGGTTGACTGAATAATTGATTAATTGCACATCCCGAATTTCAAGCTATCCAAATTAAAAATTCCAAAGGAGTCCAACTTTTTAAGTTCGATATAGTAAAAAGTTGCAAATATGCAAATCTGAACTAAACATGCGATTCGACAAAAATTTCATCTTCAGTTCATGCATGGCAGAGCATTTAAAAATAATTGTAAACTACTTTTTATTTAATATATACATACATATATTGAAAATCAATTAAACTGAAAAACAGTTTAAACTGAAAAACAGTTTACGCCTTTTAGATTTTTTCGCTAGACAATACTATTTAAAAATGGAAGTACGGAAAATAAAATTTTTGTGATAAATATAACTACGGCATCATGGACGATCAAAAGTATCTTTTAGCCTACTTTTCACATTTGCGGCTTTTCACAGGCGAAGATTTTTGCTTTGCATAATGTTTGTCTGTGAAGTTAGCATCTCAAACGTTAGCATCTCGCTAAAAACATGCAAATTTACTTGCATCCAGCATAGTTCTATAGTTCCTAAGTTTCGGCAATAAAGGGATGAGATGCCAACTTCGCAAAAATCTCAGCATCTCATCAGATTTTTAATATATGACCTTAGAGAAGTTGCATCCAGCATAGTTCTATAGTCTCCAATAGTTCTGCTGATTCTGCCTTAAAATCGCGATTATGTGCTGCTATATGCCGCACGGTTTTTTAAAAACGTGTTTAAAGAAAAAAGAAGACTGAAACTATCGGTCAGCTGAGTTGCTTGAGAGTCCAGTTAAAAAAGGCGCAAGCCCACGAAGCTAGATAATTGCCTGGAATGGGAGTTCATCAAAGAGGTCAGGTTCTGTAAGCTTCCGCTTTTGAAAAATTGCAATGTTTGTGCTCCCGTCAATCTGGGAATATATTTGGTAAACGTTATGAATGCTTGTGCATTTGACTCGATATTTCAAATAATTTTGAGATCGCTTCAAATGAACAGTATTCTGAGAAACTTCACAAGACTGATAATGTCACAATACGATTTGCTCACAACTTGATCCAGGACAAGAAACAACTCACGATGGGTAGTTACAAAAAAAGGGCCGAAATACTTTCTGAATTAGAGCAATTTGCGAGAAAGATGAAACGTCTAAATGCATTGTGCAACGTTGTACACTTGGCGCAATATCTATTTGCCGATGAGCCAAGTTGCATGACGAGAGTCGCCTGCCCGTGCGGATAACGCATCACACCCAACACATATTATTTAGTATCGATGTAGATGTGATATTGTGTGAAGGTTTCGATTTTATGCAAAAGGCAATCGATCAGGGAAAACGGACGTGCCGCAAGTACCATATAGAAGATCAAATAGAATATGGATTACACATATTGATCGATACTTCTGTTTTGACCGACCGTAGAAATCGGGGATAAAATCTATCGACTGGCTAGTCTCGTAAACTTTATTACGAATCATTATGTGGCTTACGTGAAATCGGGTACGTATTGTCACGTGTTTGAGGATCTAGAGGAACCGTTAGGTCGAGCAACGAAGTTTCGCCTCATTTGGTGGTGCCCACGTACGCAGGTAATAAGGATTAATCCGATTAATGCGCTGAAGAACGAAATGTCCGGCAATTGACGCAAGACCCTCGCGGTCTCCTCGCAAACGGGTAAACTTAAAATAATCAAAAAAAAAAAATGTATAAAACAAAAACTCAAAAAGATTCCCGCATTACGTCGAAAAGAGTTTCGGCTTCTAGCCGTCTTCAAAAGAATAAAAAAAAAATATTTAATCAGCATCTCAGGTAAAGAATGGTGAGATGCTGATACCGGGAGACCAGTTGTCGAATTTTTCGGAGCGGAAACGATAGTTTTAGTCTTCTTTTTTCTTTAAACACGTTTTTAACACCGTCTATGCAATCTTATATATGCGAATAAATTATTTTCAGGATAAATTACCAGAACTTTTGATAAAAGCTTCGGGGACTACAGAGCTATGCTGAGTAGTACTTCTTCATGGTCAAATGGTCAAAATCTGAAGTTAGCATCACATACCTTCAAATCGCGATTTTAAGGCCGAATCAGCAGAACTATTGTTAAAACCATCGGAGACTACAGAACTATGCTGGATGCAACTTCTCTAAGGTCATATATTCAAAATCTGATGAGATGCTAAGATCTTTTGCGAAGTTGGCATCTCATACCTTTAAATCGCGATTTTAAGGTCAAATCAATAGAACTATTGCCGAAACTTATCATGAACTATAGAACTATGCATGTTTTTAGTGAGATGCTAACGTTTGAGATACTAACTTCACAGACATATAATGTTTGCAATGTTTAAAATTATGAAAGGTTTAGTCTAAAATTCCCCGAAAATTCCTAGTATGGCCAGCTATCTTTAGCTGTGGCGAAGAAGGCAAGTCGTTTGTAACCACCGAAAATATAAACTCGGAATGCATTAAATAATGCTTGGAAAAAAACTCAGGTTTCCACTTTCTTTTAGCCCCACCTAGCTGCTTATCATTACAGTATAGTGGCCTTGGAGTGATAAAATAATGTTCTCCTGGTGCAGGAAATCTTCCAAACTGAAAGTAACTGGGGGCTTTGGTCACAAGCGGAATCAAGGCAACAAAGAAAGTGGCCAAGGATTTTAAAAATTTCCGCAGCTAAAAATGATCCGATAATATCATAAAGTCATTGAAGGAAGGGGTGACAGAAAAATTAAAACAAAATTAAAAACATAACCTTAATAAAAACAAGTAAGAAATTATAGTCGGTCTAGACCGACTATACGATACCCTAATTTGATAACTAATTTGATATAGAAAATAAGTATAAACCAAATTTGAGTGGCATCAATCTTTTTGGCTGCAGATATGAAAAAGTTCATATCGGATGCTATATTTATATGGGGACTAGATCGAAAAATGGACCAGTCCTGACCATATTTGGCCATATTTTGGTTATATTTTGAAAAAATATTGCAATAATTTTGTTTTTTGATAGATTTAATTGAAGATCGGGAAGTACCTCTATATGGGGCCTATGACTAAGAATTGTCCTATAGAGATTATTTTTGGACTACCGATTAAAGGATATAATAAACACAAGCGAACCCAATTTGACTGAGATCTATATGATAATTTGGGTCTTATGGCAATTTATGTCGATTTCATAGGGGCCATTTGTATGGGGACTAGATCTGAACATGGACCGAATTTCACCAGTTTCAATAGCGTTCATCCTATGGCCAATAAAAGCTTATATACCAAATTTCGTAAAAATATATTCATATTTGCGACCTGTAGTTTGATTACAAGGTTTACATGGACACACAGACGGACGGACGGACGGACATCGCTAAATCGACTCAGAAAGTGATTCTGAGTCGATCGGTATAATAAAAGATGGGACAAGGTCAAATATTTTTGGTAGTTACAAACAGCAGCACAAAGTCATTATACCCAAACCACATAGTGGTATGACTTTGTGCTGCTGTTTGTGACTTTGTGCTGCTGTTTGTAACTACCAAAAATATTTGACCTAGACCCATTTTTTATTATACCGATCGACTCAGAATCACTATCTGATTCGATTTAACGATGTCCGTCCATCCGTCCGTCTGTGTGTCCATGTAAAGCTTGTAATCAAACTGCAGGTCGCAAATATGAATATATTTTTACGAAATTTGGTATTTAAGCTTTTATTGGCCATAGGATGAACGCTATAGGACAATTCTTAGTCATAGGCCCCATATAGAGGTACTTCCAGATCTTCAATGAAATCTATAAAAAACAAAAATATTGCACTGATTCTTCTCAAATTCTGTTTGTATATATTTTTGCAAAATACAAGAGACTTCACCAAACATGGTCACGATCGGTCCATTTTTGGACCTAGTCGCCATATAGATATATCATCCGATATGAACTTTTTCCTATCTGCAGCCAAAAAATTAATAAAAATCCCACTCAAATTTGATTTATGCTTATTTTCTATATCCAATTAGTTCGACCTAAGAGATAGGGTCTCTAAACGCATGGTATAGGGTATCGTATAGTCGGTCTAGACCGACTATAATTTTCTTACTTGTTTTTTTTTTTAACATTGTGGTGGACATTTTTTTTAACGCAGTATTTAATTATTGCGTCAAATGAAAGCATGTTTGCTTGTTCAAGGCAGTCAATGTGGCCGCTTCCTTAAAATGCAAAAATGTATTCATTACCTTTAGGGGGCTGGTATACGTGGTGAAACCCAATATTTGCAGTGTAATGACATTCATGTTTCATCAGCAATTGTTTATAAATGCACATATTCATGAGGACCACAAAGGAAGATTTCATGTGAATGCATCAATAGTACATGGTTTTTTATTGAAAATATAAGCGAGAAATTTTCATGTTGTAGCACGTCATATATTCAATCAACGTAATGATATGGAAACTTAACATGATTATTGAATATTTTTTAGCTATAAATATGACTTAAACATACTACAAATCTGATTATAAATTTAAATTGATGCCATACACACAATAATCACATTTGTTACATGGAAAACAAACAAGAACAAACTATACAACATTTGTATAGTTGTTGATATCGTGTAGCAATAATTTGATTAAATACAAACAAATTACTTTACTTTAGTTATAAATAATTAGAGGGGATGTTTATATATATTTATTCCTAGAGTACAGCAAAACAATCTAATTGATTTATTATGATGATATACATCTGTCACTTAAACTAAATCATTTATATTATTATGTGTATTACGAGTATGTATGTTTGGTTGGTAATCCAAAAAGGACATATCCATCATCATATCAAATATATTGAGTGAAATAAAACGAAAATGTTTAAAGGCGTTTTCTTTATGCTTATTGTAGAAAAAAAATAAGAAACATGATATTATGTCCTTCTAAGATATTTATTTTGCGGTCAGATGGTATGAAATCAAACATTCAAGTATTTTCACAGCGTTCAAGTGGGACTATAGAGAGTAACTTAGGCTATATAAATTTTAGATAAATCAAGTGGGCGTGGCATCTCCAATACAAAGTGAATTTTTAATATCAAAAATCTGGAGTACGATAATAGTGAAAGCCTTGAAAAACATATATGGTAAATCCGCAAATTTTGGTAAGTCGTATCCAATAGGGCATACTAGTAAAATAAATATATTTTAAATAATAAAGATTTAAAAAATAGTAATAATAACTATATCAGTTATAATATTTCTAGTGTATTGGCCAGTAGACTTCGAGCTCGATTACAAATAATACAAACAAATTAATTTAACCAAATCCAAAAATAGAATATTTGTTAATGAAAACTAAATAAACTTAAATAAAGGGTGTCCCAAAATTCACGCAAGATTATAACACAGTGCAACATATAAAATGCAAACTCCGTCTCGTGACAGTTTTCGAGTTCTTATCGAAACTTACAACACCCCATTTGAGTGTTGCCAGTTTAGCTGCTGTTCGGATTTTATGGCCTCATGAATATGTTGGCAAAAACTTGATTTTTCCGAAAAACATGCAATTTTTCTCACGTTTATATCCCAGAAACCAATTGGAATTTTTTTCCTGTCTGCGGCACAATTGTAGCTAAAGATTAGGAGAAAAAATGTGAGACAAACTAACTAGAAAAAACTGCATCTAGTGCCTCAAAATTGTTACAGTGTCGAAAAATTTTAATTTTTTCTATCTTTTTTCACCATTTTATTATATAGTTCATAGTTCTTCAGAACATCGGGAAAATGCTTTTTTCACATTTTCCAGCTGTATTTTAATCCAAAACTCCAGATTTTTGTTTATCATTTTTTTTTCCGTAGATGGTGTTGTTGCAGGTACATATAAAGCTTGAACTAGACCTAGCAGTCAATACAAATGCCGTGTAGCCACATGCTGTCATCAATGTGACAAGACAACAATGCACTGCTTTGAGTGAATAACAATTGAACAGCAAAAACATTAATGCTTCAATATCCAAAATAACAAGTGCCCAAATATAAATGATTTTTGTTAGTGCGGAATACAGTGTGCAGTAATTACTAAAACACTATTTTTAGAATTTGTTTCTTCGACGAAGAGGACTCTTTTATTTTTTAAAGCCGGTAATCTACACACAGAGAACGGATTTGTTGTGACAACCGTATTTGTTGCCAACCGAATTTTGATAGTCCCATGTACTATCACATTATTCTATTGTGATTACTGAATTATATTTTAAAAACTAACGTATTAAGTATTCAGGCAATTGAATTTTGAAATAAATTCGATTGATGAAATGGAATTTAAATTTTATTTATTGGTTGTAACAACCATTTATCAGGTAGCCTATTTTAAAAGCGCACTTATCATCTGATATATAAAAGTACATGCATTTTTAATGCTCTTATTTTGTTCATTAGTTTATTTATAAATACGAAATTAAAATTAATAAAAGACAAGATTATATTACATGATAAAAAAGATTTTAGTAACACATACGAATAGGGAATAAATAAGCGATATTACGTGTATTAGTTAATGCATTAATGTTCCCGTTTTCACTTAGGCTCTTATACTACTTTTTTGCCGTTTGATAATTGTCTATAGCTGCATGTTGTATCCTCGCATTATATTCTTCTGATATTTCTTAAAAATGTTATAAGTAAAATAGAACTTGTGCAATATAAAAATATAGTAAAAATAAGGCCGCACACCATGTTCGGATCCAAGTAAGATGACCGTTTTACTGTAGACAAATACGGTTAGAATGTACGATCCTGTCCCCGTTACCGAAAGGCTTTTATCTCGTCTGTTTTATTTTGCTTGTAAATCGTTTGAAGTGTGTCTGAAGGTAAACGCCATTATTCAGTTGAAGTAGTTGCAGAGATAGTTGTATACGTTTCCCATTAACTCTGATCAATTTGCCAATGCTAAACAATATGGCCAGACAGTTTGTTGTTTGATAATGGCTTTAAATTTATTTTCAAGGTTATTTAACATTTTGCTTTGTTGTCCCCCAAATACCAACTTAATGGCCAAAGATAGTTTCATAAAATTGGGTAAAAGCAATTTGAATTTGATGTTAAAAAATAGCAGTTTGTCTATGCATTGTCGCAAATTTACCTAAAATAGTAAGATTTCCTATAGAATGAAAAATTTACGACCATTATTGTTGTGTTTTTACTTGCTTTTTTATAAAAACTATTCCTTGACGATCTTACTTCTAATAGAATGCAACAAAATTTGGAAAAGCTTATTTTGAATTTAAACTAACTTTGCATAAAATATTTTTTACAAAAAATAAAAACACAACAAAAAAAAAAATAATGACCACTTATCCAATCGATTAATGTTCTTTATTATGCTACAATCCATTCTTATGTACATATGTATTTTATATTTTTGTTTAATTTAAATTTCTTTTATCTGCTGTCTTATTTTTTCAAAAATGACATATTAATTCGAAAATTCGGTTAGGTTTAACATTTTTTATATGTATTTGATGATATTAATAACTGAATTTGATTTCCTTTCGGTTGTAAATACCAAATAGTTTAAAATTTGGTTTCCCACTTTAATGTAATTGTTATAAATACAAATTTGTTTCTTTCATATTAACATAAAATTTGTAACAATGACTGTAAATTCATTTTTAGTTTAAAATATTTCATTATGATGGAATATTTTATTGTTATCACCAATATTTAGAGTTAATACATGTTATACTGGCTTTAGTTCAGTTGCCCCAATTGAAATATTTTAACAACTTGCATAAAAACTTTCATTGGTGAACGGAACTTATTTTGCTGTTGTATCTATTTTCATTTTATTAGAATTATGGTTAAGAGGTATTTTATAAAGAAAATCTATTATATTTTCAAATATATTTGAACTACAATAATATATCTGGATAAATAAATAATTATTTTTAATGGCAACCTATTCCAACAAATTCTTTTTCTGTGTGTAGGTAAAACACCCAAACGGTCATGATAAACCCAGGTTCTACGCATGCGATAATTATTCTGTTGAAGACAAAAGCATACGTTTCAGTTTTTACTGCCTCACTTCCAGTGCCGCGATCTGATTGGTACTTGAAAGTGTTTTCTACTTGCCATCCAATTTGTAAGATCCCGATTATGTGCCCAACGAAAAAAACAAGAGCATCAAGCTCAGGCTTCACCGAGAGCATCAACTTCAATGCATATTGATTATTTCCTGATTTTTGTTTTTGCCTTTTGCTACATTTTTCTGGAATTTTCGATGTAAAATACAGCTGAAAAATTATCAGTTTTTTTTTTTTTTTTTTTTTTTTTTTTTTTTTTTTTTTTTTTGAATAAAAATTTTTTGACATTTTAGCAATTATATGCAGTTTTTCGGGGTTAGTTTGTATTAAACTGGTGTGTAGCTACAATTGCTCTGACGACAGGAAAACCAAATTCCAATTGGTTACCGAGATATATTTAGCTTTGCATGTTCTTCGGAAAAATTAAGCTTTTACCAAAATATACATGAGGCCGTAAAATCCGAACAGCGGCTAAGCTCGCAAAAACAAAATGGGATTTTGTTAGTTTCGATAAGTGTTTCGAAAAACCTCACACGAGAAGGAGTTTGCAATCGAAGACTACGAATATGTTGCCCTGTGTAACAGAACAGAAAACAAAGTTTTTTTTTTTTCTTTCAATTGTTTTTTTTTTTTTTTTTTTTTTAGTATTAAATCATAAAGCACACAGGATAGGGGTATGGATGGAACAACACATGAAGCTGGCACATACGCACACTTTTGTGGCCATTTTGCTAACATGTGGCTGAATTTCGTTGATGCAGCGTTGAATTTTCTCCTTCTTCAAGGCACATTATTTTCCAATAATGTTAAATCACAAGATCTGATCACCCAAACGAGACCAGCAAAGTCTCAAGCAGTAATTGAAGCATTTTTCGGGTTTTATGGCTTGTAGCACTGTCTTGTTGAAACCACATGACTTCCAGATCAATATGACCAATTTAGGCAGAACGAACTGTTATCATGTCGCGATATCGAGCACCAGTGACAGTCACTGCTTGATTAGCCTCATTTTCGAGAAGTATGATCCAGTGATGCCTCCAGCCAAAATCCGCACCAAACAGTGGAACTTTGTGGATGCACTTTTTTATTTATTTATTTAATTATTCATTTATTTTTTTCTAGAAACACATGTGAGTTTTCTGGAACCCAAAAGCGGCAATTTTTATGATTACCGAAACCTTCAAAGGGAAAATGCGCTTCATCGTTTAGAGTGATTTTGTCCGAAAAATCTGCATCCAATTGTTGATAATCAGTATAGTCTCCCTCTTCTGTACACGGTCATTCGACTTCAATTCTTGAGTCAATTGAAATTTATAAGCGTAGAGGCTCAGATCTTCAGAGAGTATACACTGTAGAGGGTTTCTTGAAATTTGCAATTCTTGTCCGCGGCGCCGACTTGATGTTCATAGACTTCCACCAACACACTTACGCAATGCTTTGATATTGACATTTGAACGGCTTGATTGTGAACGAGCAGTGTGTTTAAATCACCTTTTGATTTAGCTGTCCGAATTTTTCAATTACTCGCTACACGGTTGACTTTATACGAAATTTTCGAACTGTAAACGCCAGTTTCATTACTTTTGAAATATTGTTCGTGTAATTATCCATTTTTACTAACCCCCAAGATTTGAACTGTTAAATTGTCTTTTTCGTTTTGTTGCCAACACTTCACTGCGCAAATGGCGGCATATTCAAATCTTGCTTGAATTTTGGAACACCCTTTAAAAAAAAATTTTTTGTTTTTATATCTTTCAATTGCACTTAAAGTGCTAATTTCATTTGAAAACAATGTTCGCATGTTTTGTTGTATCTTTTGTCCCTATATACCAGTGCTTCTCAAACTGTGCCCCCTAGGGGGCCGTAGAACTTTTTTAAAGGAGCCACAAAACATTTAAGTATTTCTACATTTATGTATTTAGTCTTTAAAATATTTTGTTTTTATTTCATAAATTTCTTTGAAAATGGTGTATTCCTAAATTTAAAATCGTAAAATTTGTTCAAATTAAATTTCACAGTAGGCTTAGTTACACAGAAGCATATTTTTAAACTTTGTTAAATTTTATAAAATTAGATTTCGTAGTAGGCTTAGCTACACAGAAGCATATTTTTTAACTTCCTAGAATTTTATTAAATTGAAAAATTTATTTCCGCAGTAGGCTTAGTTAGTTTGCAAAAAGAAGCACATTTTTAAATTGTATCTTCATTTAGTGATGTGCTTTCAACATTGACGATTCTTGTATTTTTATTTTTTTATGTAATATTAAAAAAGTTAAAAAAGTGAATATATTAAAGCAAAAAAAAAGTATAATTAAATATTATAAAATAATTATATTTCTTTCTATATTCAAAGTAATTATTATTATTTCTTTTAATTAGGTGATAAATTTAACTCTTATTTTCTTAAAATTTTAACGATTTTAGTACGGGTTTAAAAATGGATAAGTGGCTAATAAAAATACCTAAAGAGCGAGAAAATTATGAAAGTGTACATGAATTAATAGAACTTACATCTGAACATCTATAAGAACCAGTAGAATTATCATCTTTACCAGGAACTTCTACTTCAACATCGAGATTAACAACTCGTAATAAGAGAAAAGTCGCCGCAGATAATACACCTCAATTGAAAAATCGTAAATATAATACTGGTTATTTGAAATATGGATTTATTTCGTCAACATTTAATAATCAAGAAAGACCTATGTGTGTAATTTGTTTCACCCAACTATCAAACGATAGTATGAGGCCAGGAAAACTACTGCGTCATTTAACTACTTTGCACCCAGAATATCAAAGTAAGCCACTCGAATTTTTTCAAAGAAAGGCAGCATATAAAAAGGAACAAACTGGTTCTCTTACAAAATATACAAAACTTAATGATGACCTGCTAAAAGCATCTTTCGAAGTTAACCTATTAATTGCAAAAAAACAAAAAACCTTATACGATAGGAGAAGATCTTATATTACCAGCAGCAATTAAAATTTGTGAAACTATATACAGTGAAAAAATTGCTAATCCTTTGATGTCTATTCCTATCTCAAACGATACTATGAAAAGAAGAATTGATAGCATGGGATATAATATTAAAACCCAATTAATATCTCGTATTAAACAAATCAACTTCTTCGCGATACAAATTGATAAATCTACTGATATAACAAATTACGCGCAGTTAATGGTTTTTGTAAGATATCAGTATAACTTCCAAATTCATGACGATTTACTTTTTTGTCGGGAGCTATTAACTTCAACAAGAGGTATTGATAATTTTGTAAAAGTAGATGAGTATTTTCAGAGAATAAACTTGAATGGTCAAAATGTGTAGGAGTGTGTACAGATGGTGCAGCAGCGATGACTGGGAGAATTTCTTGATTCAAAGCAGAAGTACAAAAAGTATCACCAGATGCGCAACATATTCAATGCGTAATACACAGAGACATTTAGTTTTTCGACGAATGTGTTCCGAACTCAGTGAAATTTTGAGTGACATCACAACTATTGTTAATTTTGTAAAAAATCGTGCTGTAAACTCGAGATTGTTTAATATTTTATGTAAGGAGATGGGATCAGTGCATGAGGTTTTGTTATATCATACTGAAGTAAGATGGCTTTCACGTGGAAAAGTTTTAAATAGAATTTTAGAACTTACAAGATGAGTTACGATTATTTCTTTTAGATAAAAAACCAGATCTTGCTACGCACTTTAGTGATGAAAGTTGGATGTGTTTAGCATCATATTTAGCAGATTTTTTTGCTAAAATAAATGAATTAGTTTTGAATACAAAACTTATTGCTTTTCAACAAAAACTTTGTTCATGGTCAAACTCTATTAACGAAGGAAATATGGAAATGTTCCCATGTCTGAATGAGTTTGTTTGCACCAATGAAATATCAATATCAAATTCAATTAAAAAAACAATACTGAATCATATTGATGAATCTAAAAGATTTTTTGCTAAATATTTCCCAAACATGAACGAGGAACGAAAATACGACTGGATAAGGATGCCATTTGCTAAAACATTGAAATATGATCATATTTCTTGGGTAGCTCAAGAAGAATTGATTGAAAATAGATCAGATAATTCTTTTGAATTAAAGTTTAACGAAAAAAGTTGTACAGAATTTTGGATAAGGCGACAGCAAGAATATCCGACTATCGCAAAAGTGGCATTGCTTAAATTAATACCTTTTGCAACAACGTATCTTTGTGAAACAGCTTTTTCTTCATTACTAGTACTTAAAAATACACATAGATCGTGCCTTTCAACGAGCTCTTTGGAACAAAACCTTCGAATTAGTATTTCTGAAATTTCACCCGATATTGATTATTTGTGTAAAACTATGCAATCACATCCTTCTCATTAAATTATTATATCGTAAAAATTAGATATTCTTTTTGTAAAAGTTATTTTTATATAATATTATTTTTGATTTTATTTTAAAAAGTTTTTGTTTAAAAAAATTGATTTAAATGGATTTATTAATTCTAATAAAATTATTACTTAAACAAAATTAATGATAAATAGTGTTTTAATAGTATTATTTTTTGGGTAGGGGGGGGAGGTGGGGGGGAAGAATTCGGAATTTAGGGAGCCGCAATATGAAAAAGTTTGAGAAGCACTGCTATATACTGATATGTTTAATAAACACATTGGTTGTTTATAACTCAAGATATAGTTTAAATTGGTCAACCAACTTCTGAAAAACAAAAATCCACAAAATGTGTATTCTACTATGTGGTAAGTTTGGGCTGATGTTTGTAACCACAAAAAATATTCGAGCAAGACCCACCTTTTATTACTACGATCAACTCAGAATCACTTACTGATTCGATTTAACGATGTCCATCTGTATGTCCGTTCGTCCGTCCGTCCGTCCGTCCGTCCGTCCGTCCGTCTGTCTGTCCGTCAGTGTCCATTTAAACCTTGTAAACAAACTACAGGTCGTAAATATGAATATATTTTTAGGAAATTTAATATGTAAGCTTTTATCAGTCACAGGACGAACGTTATTGAAATTGGTGAAAATCGGTTCAGGTTCAGACCTAGATCCCATACAAATAACATCTCTCAGACCGTCTAAAATTGCCGCAAGATCTAGATTATCATATATATACATATAAGTATACTTCTAAATGATTAAGTAAATAACTTTATAAATAGCGATATATATAAAAAAAAAATTGGGTTTTTAATGAATCTTCGGCTAAAACAAACACCTGTGTCAACAACACCACACAAAACGCGTCTCAATATATCCGCAATTGATAAACAACAACAGCTCAAAAATAATTTTCAATTGTTAACAAAATAAAAATCATTAATTTATTTTCAATATTACCGCTTGTGAACAATTGTGTCACCACACAATTCAGTACATAAATTTGCATATCCCACAAAATATATCATAATACTCGTATAAACTCATACTAATATCGACAACAAAAAATTTGTTTGAAAAGCTTTGCCAAATAATTAGCATAACACTTTTACAGTGGAAGAAGTATTTACTTGAGAGTTACATTCTACTAAATATAAATACCACACCGAAATCGTATTTGGTTGTCGGTGGAGTCCAGAACGTAGTTAAAATTCAGGTCATGATTATTGTAGTCTGTTGATAATTTTAGTATAATTTCTGTTCACATAACCCAAGTCAAAAATTAACAAGAGATGATTTAAATTTAATTCAAAATAAATAACTTAAAGCACTGGCAAAGCATTGCATGCGTTTCTTTGTTGTCAAAGTTTTGTTTATCACCTTTGCTTTGATTATTAAGTATAAGCATTGGCTTGGATAGCTTGGGCAACGATTTAGAAAGTGCTTTGCCAGTACTTTGTCAATAAAAAATGTCAACAGAAAGATATGGACGGCAAAGTGTTTGAAATTATTTTACAGGATGAACATACGATTTTTAGTTTCAGAGTCCATTGTTTACCCGGAAATGGTAACAAAGATTGTAATTTGATAAACCAATATTAAAATGATTTTACAGTGGTAAAATAAGCACATTTGCAACAGTAAATAACAATAGTTAACTAAAATATAATGGTAGTTAAAATAAAGACTATGTATAGAAAACAATAGAATTGTTATCTTGAATTTATTTGCCAGCTAAAATATTTTTATTTTACTAATGCTGGTAAAGTTTTGTTAAACCGGCACATGCCAGTGTTTTTATAGAATTCATTTCATAATAAAATTTGATAATAAAATTGTTGGCAAAGCGTTCCAACCAAGTACTAAATGCTCTTTTTTGGTGAGTTTTATAGAGGCCATCGTAGGTCAGTGCATTGCCAGGGCTTTATGTTTTTGGCTGGTTATTTATAAAATCACCGATAGAGCATAGTGTAGTAATCAATGTATAATATTTATTATATGGTGACTAGGTTAAAAAATAGTAAGTTCAAGATTTTATTTAGTGTGGTCACTTATGTATTCCAAAAACATATACTACCAAATTTTAGTAAATTATGTGATACTTGCAAGTCACTAGACAGATTTAAGTGCATATCGGGAGACAGTCTTATATGGGGACTACGACTAAAATTAGTACCATGCACTTTATTTTTGGGGTGTTGATTTATGAATATAATAAATGCTCACTCTTATCCAGTCTTTTATCGCTCTGGCATTGTGTATCGGAGTGCTATCCTGTTGGAAAATCCAACGCAAAGGTCCAAAAATGCTACTGCATTCCGGAAATGCTCGTTCCAGAATGTTTTTGTATTGCTCTGCGTTCAGTTTTGTAGTTAAAATTGTAGTTTAATCCCGCCTTAGTACGATATGGCACCCCATAACATAATTCCACCAATGCGACTGTGTAGACAACTTAATATTAGAGTATAACCCGTTTAATTACCCCACGCTTAATTACCTTTCACACTTATTTACCTAAAATTCTAAATCCCCGTTTTATTTGCTCACTTTTGCTAACAAAAACCAACGGTTAATTAACTTTCGTTTAATTACCCAATTCGGGTAATACCTCGAATATTATATCCAGAAACTAAAATCTCCATTAAATTTCCTTGGTTTAATTACCCAAAGTACTTATTGGCGGCTCACGATATTTTTTAACCAGAAGCGCTTAAATAATGCTGTCATTTCTAGAAAATTGGTAATGAATAAAGCAAAGGAGTTTGCTATAAAAATTAACTCAGATTTTGAACCGAACAGTGGTTGGATGCGGAGGTGGCAGAGGAGAGAAAACATAAAATTCAGAAAGATACAAGTGGAATATTAGCTCGGGACTCAGTCAAAGGGAAGAAATCTCAAAAACAACGTGTAACATTATTATTTTTGTGTAACTCTGTAAAATAAAATGTATAAATTATTTTATTAACCCTCCGATGAGTGAGAAGGTCCCTAGGGACCTTTTTGCCTTTTCAAACTGAAATTACTCCTACTTCGGCCACTACAACCTCCCCCCCAAAGTTACTCTGTGTTCCAAGAGTATTTTGTTGCGCATCTTTTGGAAAAAAAATCAAGCCGATCGGATCATTACTTTAGGAGTTATTGAGGTTTTAGTGAGAATAGTACGCGGACGTGTGAATAGATCCGTATGGACCTTGTACTGAATTTCACTAATTAATGCATGTTTTTGGGCATCATTATAATTTTTTTTATTGTTTCAACACATAATTTACTTGTTGTGAACACAAAGACCTAAACTCAAAGACATTAGGGATGATGATAAAAACAAAAAATTCTAAGAAAAATTCGAAGGCATGAACTTTATTGCTTTCAAGGAAAGGCACAATATTCTAATTTTATACTACTAGCAATAAACCAGTTCTTAGAATTTTTTGTTCTTAGTATTTTCGACAATGGAAATACTCGACAACAGCGACTCATCAACAGCAAAACTGCGGCTATTGACGATATTTGGCAAATGTTGCAACATAACTTGGCAGCAGCTTACACTCCTCATGAAGCACTAACAGTTGATGAGCAGTTGTTCCCTTACGAGGCCGGACCCGCTTCACACAATACATTCCGTCAAAGCCAGCTAAGTATGGTTTGAAAGTATGGTGGTTATGCGACTCACAGAGTTATTATCCTGTGAAGGGAATGATATATTCTGGAAAACTGCCAAACCAACAACGGGAGATAAACCAAGGGCAGAACGTAGTGCTGGATCTTGTGGAAAAATATTTAGATGCTGGCCGTACTATATACGCGGATAATTTCTTTACCACTCTTGACTTGGCGCGTATTTTGTTGAGGACGAAGACCGCATATGTTGGTACAGTGCGCTACAACAAAACATTCATTCCACAGGAGTTCAAGAAGAACCCGAAGCGCACCATTAATAGTACATTATTTGGGTTCAACGAAGGGGATATAGCGTTATGCTCATACGTGCCGAAAAAAAATAAAGTGGTGAACGTGCTCTCCACAATGCACTACACCTGCCTCGTTGACGAGCAAACCGAGAAGCGGAAGCCCTATGCCATATTAGATTACAACGCCAACAAATGCGGCGTTGATACCATGGATCAAATGCTAGGCACTTACAGCTGCAAAAGAGCAACACAACGATGGCCGTTGGCCATGTTTTATAATATGCTGGACGTCGCTGCATTGGCTGCTTTTACGATTTACAACGAAATGAAGCCTATAAAAAGGAGTGACAGACGGCGGTCGTTCTTGTTACTACTAACGAAACAATTGGCCACACCAAATATCGAAGAACGTGCCCTGAACAACCATATAACCTCATATCCAAGGATACGCAATGCGATGGAAGCATTCGATGTCAGGGTAAGAAAAACATCTTCAAATTCAAGAATAGAACATATATTTATTTGTTTTTTATTTTTCTTTTCATTTCAGGTATTACCAAGACCGATGGAAGGCAATGCACCGTCGTTTGCGGCTAGATCAAGCAGACCGTCATGTCGCCTTTGCCGTTCTGAGTACGGGCGGCAGCGGAAAACGCGGGCATACTGCTTCGGCTGCGGCAACGCTGTTTGCGGAGAACATAGCACACTTTTACATCGCTGCAACACTTGCGCACAGGGCGGGGGACAAGAAGTACACGCTCAACAACAATAATTTTTAAACTTTTTTATAATAGTCTTAAGAAAATTCAAGCAAAAAAAAAAAATTTAAAAAATTTTAAAAATTATTTTTGTATGTAGAATTTAGTTATAAACAATAAAAACAAAAAAAAAAAATAAAAAAAAAAATTTTTTATATGAAAAAAACATGATTTACAAAAAAAGGTCCGTAGGGACCTTTTCACACGGCCGTGAAGTTCAGAACTGTCACTCATCGGAGGGTTAACACTGTTCCGATAATTTCCTTTTTGATGTACTTAAAAGTATTCGTGTAATTGCGTCTTATGAGGTAATTATACGTATTCGTTTAAATGGTTTCCCCGCATAATTACCCCAAAAACTTGTAAGTTTTGACGAGGTAATAAACCGAGGATTACTGTACTTCCTCTTTTCTCATGTCATCGTAATAAAAGTTATACCCGTCACGACCATTCAGGTTAAATTTTTGTTCGTCAAAAAAAAAAAAAAAAAAAAACAACCCTGTGCCATTCGGTATTCGACGTCATGTGAACTTCAGCCAACTCCAATCGTTTTTCTTTGTGAATGGGTTTTAATACAGGCTTTTTTTCAAGTTTCGTTCTCTGGATATGCGGATCATCCACAATCGAGCGCCGAACTCGAAATACTAGCAGAAACTCCGGCTTTCACCTTAATTTTTGGTATGGAATCACAGGAATAAGTTGCTATTCTTAAATGGCATGCTTGTCTGTTGGCGATAAGATACTTGCTGGTTTTCCTTTCATGTTTTTCCCATAGGAATTCTGATTTTTGATGTATTTGAAGACAACACTAGCACTTCCTCCGATTTTCTTTCCAATTTTTCTAAAGGATAACTTTTGTTCAAAATAGACTTTGATTTTTCCTCTTTCTTCTGATGTTAATGGCTTTCCTCGTCCGATATTAAAAGTTTTTATTTTATGAGGTGCAATTTATCAAACTAATTAAGACTGAAAAATCTGCGCAAAACATTCGATTAAGAATATCAAAAACCAGCAAATGTTGTTATTCATATGAACTATTTTAAAACCACATTTTTTGCCATTTGAGTAGGCTTTGTACGCTACATACGTAACGGGACTTTTTCCGTTCTTCTTTTGCACATTTTCTTGAACCGCCAAATATAATATGTAAGTATATACAAATCGGTTGTTATTTAAATTAACTAGAGTGTATATATAAGAGAAATATATAATTACATAGATTTTTGAGTTTGTGCTGGTACTTGCATCAACCCAAAATATTTGATCAATCGTTCCAGAATCGCTTCATTGTTAATTCTAAAATTCTTAATTATTTTATAAACATAAACGTTAAAATCAATAAGTTATCTGCTCTTAGTTTTTATACCCTATACCACTATGTGGTTTGGGTATAATGACTTTGTGCTGCTGTTTGTAACTACCAAAAATATTTGACCTAGACCAATCTTTTATTATACCGATCGACTCAGAATCACTTTCTGATTCGATTTAACGATGTCCGTCCGTCCGTCCGTCCTTCCGTCTGTGTGTCCATGTAAAGCTTGTAATCAAACTGCAAGTCGCAAATATTAATTTATGAAATTCGGTATAGAAGCTTTTATCGGCCATAGGATGAACGCTATTGAAATTGGTGAGAATCGGTCCATGTTCAGACCTAGCCCCCATACAAATGACCCCTATGAAATTGACTTAAATTTCCATAAGATCCAAATTATCATATAAATCTTAGTCAAATTGGGTTTGTATGTGTTTATTACATCCATTAATCAGTAGTCCAAAAATGATCCCTATGGGCCAACTCTAAGTCATAGGCCCCATATGGAGCAGCTTCCCGATCTTCACTTAAATCTATCAAAAAACAAAAATATTGCACTGATTCTTCTCAAATTTTGTTTGTATATATTTTTGCAAAATACAAGAGACCGTACCAAACATGGTCTGGATCGGTCGATTTTTGGGCCTAGTCCCCCATATAGATATAGCATCCGATATGAACTTTTTCATATCTGCAGCCAAAAAAAAATTAATAAAAATCCCACTCAAATTTGGTTTATGCTTATTTTCTATATCCAGTTAGTTGGGCCTGAGAGATAGGGTCTCTAAACGCATGGTATAGGGTATCGTATAGACGGTCTGGACCGACTATAATTTTCTTACTTGTTTTTTTTTTATTATTTACATATATATTTTCTTTATATATATACTAGCTGTTTTTACCCGGTCTTGCCCGGGATGAAAAGGCCTTTGACTTGAAAAATGCTTACCAGGCGCTGAGTACTTAGTCCCCAATTAACAAATTCCCCAATAAAATGAACTTTCTCCCCAAAAATTTGTATGGGCAGTAAATTCATTTTTTATTTCAATTAAAAAGTTTTTGGTTTTTTAATTTAGAAGTTTTTTATAAGATGGTGCAGCAAAAATGCTTCAAAAAAAAGGTGCGAAACCGCTTTAAGTTTTTTTTTTCAGTTTATTTATAAACATCAAATATAACGGAATGAGCCGCAAATTAAAGGAATCAAAACTTTTAAAAATTGAATTTATTCATTCATTAAGTGATCATCATTGAGCAGAGACGTCAAATTCAAGTTTCAGAAATGAAAGACTAATGCGACGTTTAATATTGTGTCGCAAGGTTTCTTTAAGCAATTGCTGTCCTATTTTGATCAACAGGTAATTATTTCACATACGTAGATAAAATTTATCATACGACATTTCACTAAGCTGTGTTCCGCGAGCGAGTCGCGTCCGCTTCCGCGCGTTTGGCAGCCAGACCCCTGCTGCCGCGCAGTTGTTGTCAACTTATTTTTATCGCCAAAATATATTTTTCAGATCATTGCGATATTTTTGGTAAGCTGTGTTCCGCGAGCGCGTCGCGTCCGCATCCGTCGCGTCCGCGTCTGCGCGCCTCGCGTCGCTTCCTCGCAGCTACTACCCGTGCTGCCGCTTAGTTCTCGTTAACTTATTTTAATTCCTAAAACATATTTTTTAGAGCATTGCGATATTTTAGCTGAGCTGTGTTCCCAGCTACTACCCGTGCCTCCGCTTAGTTCTCGTTAACTTATTTTAATTCCTAAAACATATTTTTTAGATCATTGCGATATTTTAGCTGAGCTGTGTTCCGAGAGCGCGTCGCTTCCGCACCCGTCGCGTCCGAGTCCGCGGTCGCACACCGCGCGCCGCTTCCGCGCGTTTGGCAACCACACCTGTGCTGCCGCGCAGCTGTTGCCAACTTATTTTGAAAAGAATACTCATTTTAAATGCATTTATTGTTGGACATATATTGAGAGCAGTATGCAAATGTTTACTAAAATAAATATTTAACAAAATTCATTAAATAAAAATATGTAAAAATTTAAGAATGAATTTGGAGAGTAAGTTCATTTTGTATTTCGATTAAAAATAAATGGGGAATTTGTTCATTTCTTTTGGGTATCTTTTTTTAAGTTTGGGGAATTTGTTCACCATGTAGTTATTTCCGTGTAACCCAAATTTCAGAGAAATCCATTGAAAAGTACAAATTTGTATAGGGAAGAAATATATCACACAACAAAATATAAATTTTATAAGAAAATTGGGCGTAAAAGTAGGCGTGGTCGGTAAAAATCATATAGCGACCTTCCCTGGAATATGTACTAAATTTCGAAGAAAGCCATTGAAAAATAAAAGTTTTTATAGCAATCAAATAAATGAACAAATAAAAGGAAAAAATAAGTTTTATATACATAGAAGTTGGCGCAAAGTAGGCGTGGCCTGTAAGAAGCATATGGTGACCTTCCCTGTAGTATAGAGATCGTGTGACGAAATTTTAGACATCCCTTGAAAAATAAAAATTTCTATAGTGAACAAATATACAAAAAACAGAAAATTAATTTTGTATAAAAAGCCGGCGTAGAAGTAGGCGTGACCGGCAAGAATCATATGGCGACCTCTCTGGAGTACAGAGATCGTGTGTAGCAAATTTCAGAGAAATCCGTTAAAAAAAATTGTGTAGCGAACAAATGTACCAAAAAACAGAATATGAATTGTATACAAAAAGTGGGCGTAATAATAGGCGTGACCGGTACGAAGAATATGTCGACTTTCCCTGGAGGAGAGAGATCGTGTGTACCAAATTTCAGAGAAATCGGTTGAAAAATAAAAATTTGTATAGCGAACAAATATACCAAAAAACAAAATGAATTGTATACAAAAAGTGGGCGTTAAAGTAGGCGTGGCCGGTACGAAGCATATGGCGACCTTAGGTGGAGTACAGAGGTCGTGTGTACCAAATTTCAGAGAATTCCGTTGAAAAACAAAAATTTTTATAGCAAACAAATATACCAAAAAACAGAAAACGAATTGTATACAAAAAGTGGGCGTAAAAGTAGGTGTGGCCGCAAGAATCACCCGGTGACCTGGCCTGAGGTACAAAGATCGTGTGTACCAAATTACAGAGAAATGCGTTGAAAAATAAAAATTTGTATACCGATCAAATATAACAAAAAGCAGAAAATGAATTGTATATAAAAAGTGGGCGTAAAAGTAGGCGTGGTACTACCTTAGCTGGAGTACAGGGATTGTGTGTACCGAATTTCAGAGAAATCTGTTAACAAATAAAAATTTGTATAGTGAACAAATATGAATAAAACAGAAAATGAATTTTACATAAAAAGTGGGCGTAAAAGTAGGCGTGGCCGGTAAAAAGTATATGGCGACCTTTCCTCGGGTATAGAGATCGTGTGTACAAAATTTCAGGAAAATCCGTTGAAAAATAAAACAAACAAACAAACAAACAGAAAATGAATTTTATATATATAGATTTTTCATATGTTTTCTTTTATTTTTTATTTTTATTTATTTTTTAATTTTGTTTCTTCTAATTTTGAACAATTTCCTAAATATATATTATTAGAACATGAATTTATTTTTCTAATTCAACTACTTTTGTTAAAAACTATTCGAAAATTTCCTAATGGGTGCGTGTTTAATATTTTAGCACTTGATTTTTCGCTTTTTTTTATTTGCTTATTAAGTTCTTCTTAAATAATATGCAAATTTACGCCCAAGTGTTTAGTGTATTCGCATGGCGAAACATGAAGGTGTTAATTATAAAAGTGTTAATAAACCTAGTAAAGTTGTGATACTCAGTTTAGTAAATTTGGGAACTTGTTGTAAATACTCCACCGCATTACATTCCATTCTACTTCATACTAATAATAATTAGTAGAAAGTGCTCAATACTAATTACCTATTCTGTAACTATTATTATAAACAAAAAAGTAAATTACGAGTGTAAAAATTAAGCAGAATCCTTTGTAGGTATTTGAGAATTAAAAACAAAATAATAAAAATTTTATTGAAAATACATGTGGTATTAAGTAAATATCCAACCAAGCCATAGTAATCGTTGATTTCAATGATAAATGAATGAAAACAGAAACAATAACAACAGGAACATATACAAGTGCACTTAAACATTTAATGCTTAAGCAAGCAGACTTCCGTTTTACAACAAGTGTAAACTGGGAAATGGAATAATCTATAGCTGAAGTTGTGGCAGCCAACAAGCAACCCTTAAAAGTGTGCAAACATATTGGAAACTGAACAACAACAAAAAAAAAACAAAAATAAACTCTAAACTAAATCAAATTGAAACTTTTAACGACATACGTTACGCAAGTCGTTTGAAGAATTTTTTTATTTTTTTATTTTTTTTTTTTTTTTTTTTTTTTTTTTTTTTTTTTGAAAATATCCAGCACAGTTACATGACTAAATTTGCGTACAAATAAAATGTCAAAAGAAATCCAGAATAAATTTCTGTACGAATTCATGTAAAAAAATAAGTGTTAAATTTGGCTATGCGGAATCCTTGTTACGCTCCGCCTGGGCTTTTATGTTTACATTATGTCACTACTTTTTTTATAACAAATGCAATAATAATATTTAACGACGATTTTGTAATTACATCCAATATATCGTCAGTAAAAATTACGCGAGCGGGTCCAGAACAACTCGACCAGACGTGTAGATGGCGGCAGTAGTTTGAAAAATTATGTTTTAAGTTTTTTTTTTTTTTTTTTTTTTTCCAGAAGTACATGATACGATTTCAGTGAATTCGTAAACATGGAACAAAAAATTAGTCACCTTTATATATTTCAATACTTTCAAAATTTGAAGCCGACCTAGCTTCTTCTCTGGGGGAGTCTACTCCTTCGTTTACTATAAAATATTGAGTGGCAGAGTTGGAATGAGGCCATACGAGGTGCCAATATGAAAACTGTAGTGGTCGATCGGTTAAGAAAATCCACCTAAATAAATTAGAAGATCGTCGGCTAAAGATGCGTAAGTTACCTGAAATGGTAAGCATATCAAAAAGTCATATACATCGCATATTGACAGAAAATTTGGAGATGAAAAAGCTGTCCGCAAGATGGGTTCCGCATTTGTTTGCGGAACAAAGTTCTTGTATCGATTCGTAACCATGGATGAGACGTGGATCTACCACTTCACACCAGAGACAAAGAAACAGTGGACTGAAATGGGACAATCGTTTACAAAGAAGAGAGTCAAGTCTGCAGGCAAGGTTGTGTTGTCTGTTTTTCGGGATGCGCGTGGGATAATTTTTATTTATTATCTTCAAGAGGAAAAGGAAACTTATTGCAGCGTTTCAGTAATGAAATTAAGGGAAGAAGGCCAAATTTGGCGAAAAAGAAAGAGTTGTTTCATCAAGACAATGCACCAGTTCACACATTCAAATTGCTTAATCACCCACCTTATTCGGTGGATTTAGCTCCCTCGGATTATTTTCTATTTCCAAACTTCAAAAATGGCTCGGTGGTAAAAGATTTGCCAACAATAAAGAGATGGAGCCAATAAACAGGGTATCAAAGCTGTTAATATCGCTGGGAAAAGAAAATTATGTTGATAAATAAAGAAAATGTTTCCCAAATTTGTTGTGCTTTCTTTGTCAGATTGGGTTGTTCTGGGAACAGCCTCGTATATAATAGATCATGATCCAACACAGTCTACTTTTTCAATATCTTAAATTGTTACATTTAAATGACTTACTGATACTTTACTGTTATATATATATGTAGGATATCGACTTATATGAGGACGTTTATTGTACTTTGTGTAGTAGGTACCAACACCGACACTGGATATCGCAGACGGAAAGGAGAAAACATGACAATAACATGAGACGAATATAGGACGGGAATTTGAACTAGCCAGTGTTGCCATTTTAGCATTTTAGTTACTAGATTTAGCAACTTTTTTTCTCGTTTAGCATCCAAAATTTATGAAAAGATGCTAGATGCTAACTTAGCATCTTTTATTAATAAAGAGTTGCTTTTAGCATTTTTTTTTATTTTTTTCATTATTTTTGAATATATAATTTTAATTTTAATGGTATTGATATGTTTTAATTTCTCAAAAATGTAATACGAGAACTTTGTGTACTACTCTTTTTACCACTCTGCTCGTTTCTTTCAACAAATATAACAAAACATTTTGAAATAGAAGAATGTAAACACCAACAACAGTTTTTAATGAATTAAAAAGTCGAATGCAAAAAAATATTGTATTAAACAATGTCAAAATTTTCAATACAAAACACATTAAACCATGTAAAAGAACCGATAACCAATATATTTTGAAGATATCATCTGAAGCAGAAGAAATGCAAATCCAATGGAGTTATATCACAGAACAATATTGGGATACAACACTGAATACAACCTCCTTATGGATTGAAGTTAACAAAAATTCTATTGGCGAAAATCCATTTAAAGAGCAATCAATATTTGTATTGTCTTTATTAGTTTTGTCTTTCTCAAAAGCCGAACTTGAACGTTTGTTTAGTTTAATGGCTTTAGTTAAAAGCAAACTTTGAACAGAATAAAATCCGTGTTATATTCTGTAAAACGTAAAGGTTTGAAATTGAAAATGGGTGCTATTACACAATACAATATACAACAATATACCGAGCGATGTCGTTGATAAAAGTCGATCGTCAGAAAAATATCAGAGCCAAGAAGAACTTGAAAATGAAGATATCACAGAAATATTAGATTTCATAAACCAATTATCGTAACTAGCAGATTCCAGCACTCGAAATTCGAATGCAAATTCTAGGAAACTTTATTTTTTCATTTAATAAAAACCCTATAGGTAGGCTTCACAATTCAACGCCTATCAAATAAACAAACAAACTCAACACATTAACACAAACACATTAACAAATTTAATAAACACACACATAGCATTGTATAATTTTATGTAGGTGTTAGTAGCAACTTTGAACGGTCATAACTCCAAAAAAATATTCCAGACGATGATTATAAATATAATCGTATCTTTTGATAATGTACATTCTGTTATATTTGAAATTAAAAAAAAAACCCTCTAAAATTAAAAATATTTAATTTAAAATTAAAAAAACTCAATTTGATGTTAAAAAAAATTACAGATGAAATCCAAAATAATTTTAATTAAAACTAGCAGATTCCAGCCCTCGAAATTCGAGTGCAAGTTCTAGGAAATTTTATTTTTTCATTAAATAAAGACCCTAAAGGTATACTAATCAATTATAGCCAATTCAAAAAACAACACAAAAACAAACTCATTTTTATTACAAACACATTAACAAATTTAATAAACACACACATAGCATTGTATATTTTTATGTATGTGTTAGTAGCAACTTTAAATGCAATTTACTCAAAATAAAGGAAAAAATTACAAAATCTGTAAATGTGCAAAATGGCTAAAAAGAAATACCTTTAAAATAATATACGCATGGTCAAAATCAGGATAAAATGGTAGAACAAAACATCGGTCACAAGAAATCGCCTAGCTTGATATTATAGATTTAAAAAATATAAATCGAAACTTATGTTTTATATTAATTTTTCGATTTAAAAACCAAAGAATTTATTAATAAGTATTTAATTTTTCAATATAAAGGTAATGAAATATGAAAAAAAAAAAAAAAAAATTAGCATCTTTTTTTTTTGACTCCAGTACGTTTTAGCATCTTTTTTTTTTGCAATTTAGCATCTTTACAATTTCAAATTATGGCAACACTGGAACTAGCGAATATTTGGACATAAGTAGGCTACGGACAACTGATAAACACAATGGGTGTGAGTAGGACAACGACATGAGACAGACTTGGAACAGAAGAACAACAGATTAGGATTCTAATGCTTAACGACGGACAGAAAGATACCAGTTGAACAGTTGAATTGTAGCAGTTGTAGCATACCGGTCGAAGTGTTTCAGAGGTGAAAACAAACAACAGAAAGACGCCAAGACATTTTTTATTATAACTTATACATATAATAAAATATTATTTAATAAAAGAATTTATAAAAAACATCAGTGTTTAACTAAATATCAAAATACTATATACTCCTCGAAATATAATTCCGAAGAACACATTAACTATAAATTCTTGATCCTTATAAAACGAGGAATCGGTCTGGCGATGTCTGTCTGTCTGTCTTTTGAAAAAATTCTCATTACTTAGGCTTAAAATTTGGAGCAGTTTAGTATAGAATTTCGAGCCTCTAGGCCCAACAGCCGAGGAATGAAGTACGAAAATGTAAAGATACTCCGATAAAATTTTATTTAAAAAACTAAAAATATTTAAAAATGTTTATATGTGCGTAACAGAAATACATACATAAATATATAATTTTGTTTAATTTGTTTTGCCGAAATTTGTGTATACAAAGATTGTAAGATTTTTCGATATTCTATATGTACGATTGTGGGCCATACTGCTTAAAAATATTAAATTTTATTACAGCTAAAATTATTTTGGGATTATATGTAAGTTTAATGATAAATAAGAACGAATTTTTTTTATGTAAGAAAATGAGATTGCCAAGGACTAGGTCGGTGTAACCATCGTTATATTATTTACATTTGTGCTGGGTATACAATGTTGTATATCCTCCACATCACTATGCAGAGGGTATATATTGTATTTCTCTTTGTAACGCATCGAAAAATTTAACTCGAGACGATATAGCAATGACCATCTGTCCATCTGTCTGTTGAAATCACGCTCATTTACAAAATAAACCATTTACTTGCGTAAAATTAGGAAATATTGCTTGTTATTATTTCTATGTAAAGATACTCGGATAAAATTTCATATAAAAATTTAAAAATAGTGAAAATGTTTACACGTTACTGATCATGTGTATATAGATATATCTATATCAACGATTCAACCCCATATAATGTGAACGTGTGAATGAGAATAACTCCTTTTCCACTTTTATCAACCGTTGTTTGAGGGCTAAGTTGGGGGGCCGAGCATTTTTTTTTTTAATAGGTTAATTTGTTGGTCCTTAATATGAATCAGAATTCCAACAAATTATTTATCCGCAAACAAAAAGTTGGTGTTGAAAGGGATAAAAAATCAATTATTGCTAAAAAAAAAAAAAAAAAAAAAAAAAAAAAAAAAAAAAAAATCAAGTGACCGTTTAATTGTGCCAATGAGTGTGTGTAACTACACTACATTTTTCAAAACAGTGATATTCTTTTTCATCTTTTTTTTCACATCTCAAGTACCCACAATTTTATTGCTTTATTTTTATATTTGCCACTTAAAAGAAACATTATGTCTTAATTTATAATGTTCATAATTTCTATTGTAATTATGGCTCATTACAATAGTTTTGTTTTTTTTTTCCCTAATAAATTAGATTCTTAAGTATAATGACTTTCACCAGTCATGCTTATAAAACATTCATACTTTCCCAAATAAAGATACATTTGTTATTGCGAGGTTTGCCTTAAAATGTTATTATAAATGCAATAGCTACAAGTATCGCCCTTCCTCTTCTTGTTATTCTTCAACTTCTTTTGGTGGTTTGTTTTTCTTTACTTTGGTATTTGGCACGACTATTTTAAAGTTTATGTTCAGAGTTTTTGGTACAACTAAATAACAAATAAAGTTAAGAAAAGTACAAAGAACCATTTATTATTAACATTTATTATTCACGATTTAAGTTAAATTCATCATATCAGGGTTGAAACAACTTCATAAATTTAACCTTTTTCCTTTAACATTTGCCTTAATAGAGACTTTATTGTAAACGAGTCCAAGCGATTATTTACTACTTAAGGTCAAAAACATTGGGCCAAAGATCAGATTACTAAAAATAAAATTTAATGTGAACCAAAATGATGCGATATTCGATATTGAAACTGAAACTGAAAACGTATCGACAGTTGCCCACCGACAGCAAAAGGTGTAAATTTGAATTGTTTTGAAACAGTTTTATATACGAGGATAGGCTGATTCAAAATATTTTCAAAATCTATGGGATGTGGTTTTTAAATGATTTTGTTTCTGACAAATACCATGAAATAGATGGATGTCAAGTTTTCAACCGTAGTTTCATTTTTTTAGACAGTTAAATGAAACAAGTTTCGTGCAGTTACATGTTAAGACTGTTTAAAATTGGGTGAATGATTTTAAACGTGGACATCAACATATCCATATCAAAACCAAGCTGAGGTGACTAGTTAATAAATGATTTGCAATATTCTTAATATTTGGGAATGAAGAAGAATGTGTGCGGCTATTGCTTACTATTTACTACAAACGAAATCGTGTGCAAATTTCTCACGAATGTTTGCGATGGTCAATCGCAATCGATACAAAAACTCCTACGCAATGCACCAGAGGCTACGAAGTATTCAAAATAGTGGAATTCTTGACCAACAAGGTCATGGCAAAGATTTTTTCTTTTCTTTGGATTGCACGCGACATAATTTCAATTGATTGTCTTGAAAATGGACAAAAATGGCCATGGCGAATTTTAGTGCGACCTATCAACGATGATTTGAAGAAATTGGTTTACATGTTCATAGTCGCCATGACGAAATTTCATGGCTTGTGCTACAGATTAATATCTTATCTAACATATTTTTCAGATTTAGTATCATGCGATGATTTATTGTTTCCAAAACTAAAGCAATGACGCTGCGAAACAAACATCTATTTAGACCGACTATGCGATATCTTATACCATGCGTTTAGAGCAGCACTATTCAACCTGTGGTACGCGTACCACTTGTGGTACGCGAGACTTCTCCAAGTGGTACGCGAAATCTTTGAATATTTAAACAATTTTTTCATTAACTATTGCTTTTTTCCCCAAAACGTTTTTATTTTGTTTTCCATCCTGAAAGTATACTTTTTTCGAAATTTTTTTTCCGAAATTCCGCCATCTGTACTATAAATTAACAACTAAAAAAACACCATTTGTATTGATTTGTGTTGCTATATGATATTTTTTTATTTTTGGGGAAATTTTCAAGCTCTTAAATATGTTACACTTTTTATAACAATTTTAAACGTTATTTTATTTAAATAAGACAAAGGAAAAATATTTCTTGATATCAATCGCAAAAAAATAAAAAAAATTCCCTTTTTTTAAAAACGTTTCGCTCTTTGTTATTTGCTATGATTTTTTTTTGTAACAAAATTTTCATAGAAAATACTGTAAATTTGCGTTTGATTTATTTTTGTACATATTGATGGATATTAGTTTTAGTTGACATATTTCCATATACAGGTGCAGTTGTTCTATATTTTATTTGTTACTATGGATAAGTGGTTAATAAGAAAGAAAGAAACGAATAAAGATAAAAATAATGATTGTCCAGCTAGTTCGAATGAACCTCAACAAACTTATTCACAAGTACAACAAGTTGAAAGACCCGGATCTCCTCCGACCACCAGCGCTCCAAAAAAATACAAAAGTACGAGACGATATGATGGGGAGTATATTAAATTTGGTTTTAGTGTACTTGTAGCAGAATTTTCGGATGATCGCCCACAGTGTGTTATATGTAACGAAGTTCTGTCCAATCAGTCCATGAAGCCATCACTTTTAAAGCGGCATATACAAACAAAGCATCCTAGTTTAGAAAACAAACCAAAAGATTTTTTTTTGCAAAAACAAAGTGAAATGAAAGCCAATCAAACTAATATTAAATCGTTTGCTGGTACTTCAAACAAAGCAGTAGAAGCATCTTTTTTAGTCTCCTACCAAATAGCAAAATGCGGCAAACCTTTTACCATTGCAGAAGAACTAATATTGCCAGCTACAAAGTCCATAGTGAGTTGCATGTTAGGAGAAGACCAAGTAAAAAAACTTGCATCACTATCTCTGTCAGATACTACAGTGAGTCGCAGGGTAAATGATATGGCGTTATATGTAAAACAATTAGCTATAAATCAGATTAAACAAAGCGAATACTTTGCTCTTCAAATAGATGAAAGCACCGATGTAGTAAATTGTGCACAAGTACTTGTATACATTCGATATATTTTTCAAATGGAGTTTAAGGAAGAGTTTTTGTTTTGTGAGGCCCTGCCGACTTATACTACAGCAACTGAAATATTTAAAAAGTTAAATCACTTTATTGAGGAAAATAATTTAGACTGGAAGCGATGTGCAGGGCTTTGTACTGATGGTGCCCGGGCAATGACAGGTAGATATAATGGGGTAATCACAAAAGTAAAACATGTTGCTCCGAATTGTAAATTTACTCATTGTGTTATACATCGGGAAGCTTTGGTTGCCAAAAGAATATCGAGTGACCTTAAAGAAGTTCTTGATGACGCCGTAAAAATTGTTAATTTTATAAAATCAAGATCACTTAATTGTCGCTTGTTCAAAGATTTGTGTTTTGAAATGGACAGTGTATATACCAGTCTTCTCTTAAATACTGAGGTTAGGTGGTTGTCAAGAGGAAAAATGCTAACTCGTCTTGTGGAGCTACGATCGGAAGTTCAAATATTTTTATCACAAATGAACAATGATTTCTCCGATAAATTCTTAGACACAATTTGGTTAGCAAAGTTAACATATCTAGCAGATATTTTCTCGCGTTTAAATGATTTAAATTTAAGTTTACAAGGTTCATCAAAAACTCCATTTGAAGTGCAAGGAAAAATAAAAGCCATGAATAAAAAATTATATTTAATGGTCAGTGCTGTTGAAAATAGCAATTTCGAATCATTTTGCAAATTGGAACAATTTCTACTTGAAAATGAAATTGAACCCACAATTGAATTAAAAAAATGCATTACCAGTCATTGTAAACTGTTAATAGCTACTTTTAATGAATATTTTCCTGAAAGTCACGAAGAATATTTATGGATACAAAATCCGTTTTTAGATCAACAACATTCCATATTGAGCCTAAAAGACAGGGAATCATTAATTGATTTATCATGTGATCCAGCACAAAAATTTGTTTTCCAAAACACCAATATTTTTTCATTTTGGATAAAACAGAAAACTGAATATGAATCGTTATATCATGAAGCAGTTAAATATTTGTTACCATTCACCTCTACATATTTATGTGAAAAAGGATTTTCATCAATGGTAATAATCAAAAATAAATATCGAACATCATTAAATTTGGAGCCCAGTATGAGATTGAAATTATCAACAATTGAACCAGACATAAAATCTTTAATATCCAACATGCAGTGTCAGCCATCTCATTAATTTGTGAAACATATTTATAAAATGAATTTTATGTATATTTTTGTTACGTTTTTATTAATTTTAAATATTTTTTTATGTTAATTTTCTTTAATTTTTATTTATTTTTAAATAGTTGGTTAAACAGCAAATGAAATCGCTGAGATCTCACTACAATATATATTTTTTTTTATGTTATTGTTATCTGTTTACTTTTTTTTATTAATAAATGCAAGAAATAAAACACATAAAAATTTTTTTTTAAATTTTTTTGGTTGTGTGTTGTGCCTATTTTTTTCATATACATAATATTTTTTTTTGGTGGTACGCGAAATTGTTTTGTGAATTTTGTGGTACGCGAGCCAAAAAGGTTGAATAGCCCTGGTTTAGAGAATTGGTTTTAGGTCCAACTAATTAAGTATAAAAAATAAGAATAAACCAAATCTAAGTGGATTTTTTGTTAATTTATTTGACTGTAGATTTGAAAAAGTTCATATAGGATGCTATATTTATATGGGGACAAGGTTGAAAATTGGACCGAACCTAACCATATTTTGGTAGTCACTTCTTTTTTGCAAAAACATATACAAACCAAATTTGAGAAAAATCTGTACAATATTATTGTTTTTGATAGGTTTAAGTGAAGTTCGGGAAGCGGATTTATATGGGGGCTATGACTAAGAATTGTCCTATAGGGTTTATTTTTGGCATGCTGATTGATGATTGTAGTAAACACACACAAACCCAATGTAAACGAGATATATATGATAATTTGCATCTTATGGCAATTTAAGTCGATCTCTTAGGGGTCATTTGTATGGGGACTGGGTTGAACATGCACCTATTTTCACCAATTTCTATAGCGTTCGTCCTATGGCCGATAGAAACTCATATACCAAATGTCATTAACATATAATCATATATCCGATCTGTATTTTGATTATAATGTTTACATGGACACACAGGCGGACAGACAGACAGATAGACGGACAGACGACAGGCGACAAACGGGCGGACATCGCTAAATTGAGTCAGAAAGTGATTCTAAGTTGATTGGCATAAAGAACCACATATTGGTTTATGGTATAAAAATAATAATAAAATAATAATAATGCGTTTTTTTTCTTATTTGAATGCATTTTCAGACTATTTTCGTTTTTCCCTTTAAAAACGAATAACCCCTTAACATTTTTAATTTTTTTATACTCAATGATGCGATATACTCAACGATGCCAACTTTTTTCATGCAAAAAACGCAAATCACTAACTAAAAAGTGCTAAAAACGCTAAATTAGAATGAAACGAAAAGCTCTAAATTATTGGAAATGTTCATTTTCGAATAAAAACATACCATTTTCTTCCTCATGTTGAGGCCAAGTATGGTTTTTATATAAAATTCAGATTTTTTATAACTTTATAACGATTTCTTGTGACCGATGTTTTGTTCTCCACCGTTTTATCCCGATTTTGACCAAACGTATATTATTTGAAAGGTATTTCTTTTTAACCGTTTTGCAGATTTACAGATTTTTAAATTTTTTCCTTTATTTTTAGTAAATTGCATTTAAGGTTGCTACTAACACATACATAAAATTATACATATGCTATGTGTGTTTTATTAAATTTGTTAATGTGTTTGTTAATGAGTTTGTTATCTTCATTCACAATAATAATAAACCATAAAAGTGTTGGTTTGCGAATTGGCTAAGTTGAAAAATAAAGACGCCTGGAAATTCCACTCGAATTTCTAGTGCTGGAATCTGCTAGTAAATATTAAAGAGTTAACGGAATTACGTATTAAAGTATTAAAAAAAATCATTGCAACGCTCTTTCGACTTAAGCGTTTAAGTATAAAGTTAATTTATCGAAACATATAACGAAACTTATATTTACTTGGTTTTAAATTGTTAGCTTTTGTTTGTTTCAGTGATGACCTCTTCATTCGAACCACATCTCTTACCGGGGAGCCATTTCTTTAGGTTTGGAAACAGTAAATAGTCATAGCGGGCTAAATCTGGAGAATATGATCAAGAGGCTAGCAGGATTTTTGCCATGGCGACTACACTCGTGTGTGCCATGGTGGACGAGCACGTTTTTTCGCCAATCGTTTTAACTTCAAATTAATGTCGAATCTGTCCAACAGCTGTGAATAATATTCTCCGTTGATTTTTTTATAATTTTCAAGGTAATCGATATGAATGTCCACTTAGCATCAAAGTTTACCCGGAGAAGTCCACTGATTTGTGTATTGTGATGTATCCATGTTTCGTCTACTGTTACGAATCGGCACAAACAAAATGCAGCTGGTAGTTGACACGAGCAGTGATGATTTTTATTGCGATACGAGGGAAGTTCAAAAAGTCACGGAGGTTAAGTAATTAATAAACAAAGAAATTAAGCTTTGTTGATTGTCGAACTCCACTCGACGAAAATCTGTGTGTATTTTGTTTTAATTTATGGAAATTTTCGATACTCGGTTGAAAATGCTTTTTGTCTATCGTAAGAAATATGACCAAACTTAACCTATTTTTTATTTATTTTTAAAAATTGGAACATAAATAAATCGCAATGACTTTTAAATGAAATAATCGATTTTAATAAAGCTGTGAATGCTATTTAATTAAAAATATTGTATATTATTGTGCAAAATTAGTTGTTTTATATGAAAATTTTAAGAATTTTTGGAATACCTCCAATACCTTTCTATGGGCATTAGTTCTGGGTAGTTAGGTGGATTCGCATCTCTCAGTACGAAATTGAGGTTCGACAGCCGATTGACTTTTATGACATGATGACATAATGCTCAACATATGCTCATTATTACAGATCAGACAGATATTTTCAACAACCTATCACCATGAGACACTAGGTTCAATTGAGAGGAACCATAAAGTTCTCAATGAGTTTTTATTGACAACAGCAACTGAATATGAATGGGACGAATGGATTCCATATTTCACTTTTGCATATAATACGGCTCCATACATAGACACGGGCTACTCACCATTCGAATTTGTATACGGAAAATTGCCATGCTTGCCATCTGACATCCTGGACAATAAGAATAAACTTTATGAATACGAAAACTACGCTAGGGAACTACGAGTCAAATTACAGTTTGCATTGAATAGCGCAAAGGAAATGACTATTAAGGTAAAAAAGATGAGGATTGGAAACGATAAATATAGTAATCAACCAAAACTGAATGTAGGTGATTTAGTATTGACAAAAGTAGAGAATAGGAAATAGAATCAAAATCCATACAAGGGGACCGTACAGAATTATTGAAGGAAATGGTGTAAACTCCACTATAGATTATAATGGAATTAAAAAGGAATTACACAATAATAACCTAAAAACATATATAGCATATTAAGTAAATAATATAAGAATCATTATTATTGAATATAAATAATATTTCACCAATAAATAATAAATATTTTAACCAACTTATGAAGTCAGAAACAAAAATTATGAAGCTAATATTAAGTAATATAAGAATCATTATCATATAATATAATATCTCACCAATAAATTATAATTATTTTAACCAATATTTTAAGAAATTTTGTACCGATATTACGAAATTGATAGGAAAAATTATGAAGCTAATAAGAATAATTACGTTCCCTAATTTTTCTTTTATGGGTTAGGGTGTAGTGTACCTCACAAGTCTGCAATAGATACATAGAACAGACAATCAATAGTGTTCAATTACAAGTGATGCAAAATTTGTTTGGTCAATGTAAATAAGTAATGCAAGCCTTCATGATATCGAATAAAGCAAATAGTATGTGTAAGTTAAGTAATATAGATTAAATAAGCTAAAGCAAATTTAGTATAAAAAGCGCTGAAATCCCAAAATTAATCGGTTTTTAATTTAGACAACTTAATCGGCAACAACTGCCTTTGTTTCTTTTAATTATAATTTCTATTTGCCCTTACTCTGTAAGAACGGCAAATATAATAGATCAACCAGTGGCAAAGTGTGCCGGTTGGAAAACCATAAAAAGGACCACAACACAAAAAAAACCGTAAACACCTCATGCTGCTTTAGGAATAGAAGTACTCCCTTTCACAAGCAAATTGGTATTAATCGTATAAATCTTTTTCACATACGAACTGCTTATTTTACCACAACTACAAATACCCAGCCAAATAAAAAAAAAATGTTCCATCGTCCATAATGCAACATTGGTACTTGTTAAAAACAATTACGATAAAGTTTTTCCAACGATATTTTGCTTCACTAAACTTCTTGAAGTTTCGGTCCGGCACCTTCTGTACTTTATAAGATTTGAGACCTTTTTCACTTTTCTTATGAAAGACTTCGAGCAATTGATTATTCTTCCCAAAATATTAATAAAAATTGCTAATATTTTTCAAACCTTGTTAGGCTCTATATACCCCTTTTTCTTCCACTCTGTGGGCTTCTTTTAATATTTAGACGTTCGTTATAATTTTCAATAACCTGGGAAGCTGTTTGTCGAGAATCATTTGTCTTATAAGCGATTGTTCTAAAAGCCAGTTTTGGATTTCACATCATGCGCTCTTTCTTCACAATCCATTTCAAAGTAAAAGAATTATCAAATATTGATAACATATGGAAAACATATTTCTCTATATTTTGCAAGGCTAACATGATTAAAAAGAATTCAATAATTCTAATTGAGTAAACTTTTACAAGCGAAAATGTGCTTTATAGTTCTTTCGTGTGCAAACTTTAGAAATCCCTAAATTTAACAAACTTTTGAGAAAAACAACAAAATGTTTTAAAAATAATTTACCGACAGCATATTCCACAAACAATATTACGACATACTCGTATGTAGGTCAACCACCTGTTAATCGAGTTAATTATTATATACAACCTGATATGCTAACAATTTGACCCAGCAACCCAAACCCTATGACCTCAAGAGCAAACAAAGAATATTCTAATAATTAAAATATAAATTCAACAGAAAAGTTTTCAAGTGTTTGCTTGGTAATTATTAAAAAACAAACAAAAAATTAGCAACGAATAATTTCTAACAATATATTTCACTGTACATGAAACATGTTTAGTTGCAAAATAATTGACGTCATCAACGAAAACAACTAGCAACCGTATTCTAACGAACCAAACACACAGAACTAAAGCAAGAAAAAACGTTTATTCAAATATTGAAAGCGAAACTATAAAGGAACAAGTTGTAATTATTCATGAACCAAGTTTTTTGTACTTCTTATACTTATGAAAATTGTAGTCGGCCAATGCCCCAGTGTTCATTTATTTGGGAATTTTAAAATTTTCGGTAAAAGAAATATATAAGTAATCCATCTTCTTAGGATTTTGATTATTTTCGACAAATACTTTAAATATTATCGATAATTCGATAAATAATAAGCAGTTTCGATATGCGCAGATTTAACTGTTTTTATATAGAATTTTAAAATATTGATAAATCATTTAAATATTATCTACAATCCGATAGATAAAAACCGTTGAAACAAATTTACACATTTATCTGTTTTTTTTTTACAGAAATTTAGGTTCAGAACTGTTTTATTGAAATTATTTCAAGACACTATTACAAAAGGTCTGGACTTCATCCTAAATTGACCACCAATTGTTTATCTAATTTATTGTAACGATCTCAAAACGTGATGTATGTTAAAAATCGTACGAATTTGCTGCTTACATTAGTTTAAAATCTTAACGAAAATTCGTTAAGCTATACTGAATCTTTGATATCCTCCAGCTGGGTTTAACATTTACATTAATATCTGGACTTATTACAAATGAAAACAAAATATTTGAAAAAGTAAACAATTTGATAAACTTAACAATTATTACAATAAACACTGAATTTTTAGCATTTTGTAGAGGTGTTTCCCGATTTACCCATATAATAATGGCAAACAATATTTTCGTAAGTTTAACGTGATTTCAATAGGCAGACAGACAGACAGGTGGACGGACAGACGGACATTAATATATCGACTCGAGTTGTTATAAGGTTCAGGAATATCTATACTTTATAGGATCGAATGACAAACTGATATATACCCCCGCTACAGTGGTGTGGAGGGTAAAAAATATCAAATTTGGAGTGTGCAAGAAGTCAACATGCAATTTATGTTTATGTTTAGTGAAATTTCAACTAACATATGGATAATTTTTCAGCGATGTCCAAAAACAAAATTTAAAGAATTATTTTTAATATACAGTTGCGAGCATAAAAATTCATGTTTTTATTAGTTATGAGAGTATACAAATTCACAGCAGTCCGTTTTAGTTGCTATTACACAGGGTTGAATATTTTATACTTAACTGTAAAAGTGAAAAATTTTAGCGAGCAAACAAAAGCCAACGTAATGAATTAACAGTAAAATTTTGTTAATTATTGAATTCCAAATGCAAGTTTCTCAATAAATTTGTACAGTACTCTTCTCTATTAGAAATAGTTGTCAACTGATATCAAAAAACCTTTTATTAAAGCTTTAGAGGAAGGAAAACCCATGCGATTTCAGTTGTCCTCAAAAAACTACGGAGTGCCAAGACCGTCAGATGATAAAATTGGTCAAAACTGACCCACGAAGAACGGCAGTACACATTGCTAGTTTCGCAAATGAATACATCGGTGCCTCTATTAGAGTTCACACTGTGCGCCGTAGATTAAATAAAGCAAATTTACTTGCTATATGACGAGCAAAGAAACCACTCACTCGAAAGCATTGGTCAAGTGAACAGTGGGCTAAGGTCTGGTGGAGCGACAAAAGCAAATTTAAAAATTTAATTTATCTAGCTCCGATGGAATAAATTTAATATGTAGACCACCTAAACAAAGATATTCTCCTAGATATTAGTTATAGTGTGGGGTAAGAAGCGATATGTTTAAAATGGAATCATTAATTATGTGCCATACATATATTTATAGTCGGAGTTGGTCTATTAATCAAAATCGAAGGGATTATGAATAGATATTGTGAAATACTTGAACAACACAGGCTTCCCCATCTTAGAAAAAAAATTGCCCCTGATAGTATATTCTAACATGATCGCAGCTTTCTAAGCGACAATGTTATCAAAGCTTTGGATTTGCCTTCACAATATCTTGTAGATTAGGAAGTTAAAAAGAAAAACCCGTCTAATCTAAATTAAGTAAAATCTATTTTGAAATCAGAATGGAGACATATTGACATGTATGTTTTCAAAATCAATTTTTCCTATGAAGTTTGTATTGATTGTGTACAACTAAAACGTTTTATTTTATTTATTTTAAATTTTTTTCACAATATTTTTTGTTTTTTCATTAGATGAAAAAATTTCAAAAATGTACTGCCCATGAGAAAAACATGGATTTTCCAAATTATATCCGGCAACATTTAACGATTGGCCTTGGATTTAGAAAATTATTTGGCAATTTACTATTTTATCGATTTTTGATTTTGGCGATTTTTGAATTTGGCGATTCCGCTGATATTTTCCACGACTACTTACATTGGTAATTAATGTACTTGTCAGAAGTTTCAAGACCGTCGCTTTTATAGTTCTTCATAGTTTCTGTATACGAGGTACCACGCCAACTACTCCTATTCCGCCCATTTTTTATGTGCTTACTCTATTCGTTTCATCTTATCCATTTCTGTCCAACTACTCACATTAATAATAGATGACCTTAGACAAATTTGCAAAGCTGTCTCTGTGATAATACTTGAGATATTTTATATTGAATAATTACTTTGTATGGGTGGTGCCACACCCACTTATCCGATACCGCCCATTTTGGCATAGGTACTAAAATTAATAACAGGTGTGCTCACACAAGTTTTCAAAGCTCTGCGTGTCATAGTACTCAATATAAATGAAATTAAAAATTCACTTTGTATGGAAGGCACCACGCCCACTACAAATATCAAAAAAAAATTATAGCCTATAGGTCCTTCCAGATACACAATAAGATACACCAAAAATTTCAGGAAGATTCTTCCAATGGTACAGCGTCCTATAAGCTACAACCAACCAAACAAACATACATACTTCCGCTTTTATATACATATATAGAAGATAGGTAGATGGATAGAAGATAGGTAGATAGATAGAAGATAGATGGAGAATTTAATATTAATAAATATGTTTAAAAGCATTTTCTTGAATTTTTTTTTTTTTTGGTCATTATATATATTCATTAAACTTATTTAGACATAGTAACAAAAAACCAGAATAACGAGGTGAATTGGATATCATTATTATCAAAGAGACACTTTGTAATTCATAAACTTAGTGTTGTATTTTTTTGTTCGCAACTGTATTTTTAAATGTGGTTTTTGAATATTTTGGTGTTAAGATACTCAAAAGGTAATATATTTAAATATTTGCCAATCTTTGTTATCGTAATTAATTTATTTAATATAACAAGAGTTGCCAAATTAAATTTAATCATTTATATATCTTAATTTAAAATTATTTTCAATGCAGCTGTTCAGGAAATCAAACAGTCGACAGAAGTGGGTTAAATAAATCGCATATTTAAACAATATAATGCATCATTTATATATGCGCATTCAAATCAAACTTAAACAATAAAAACATAAATTTTTTAACACTCTACGCTACACTTCACATCACTTTACATTGCCGTTCATGTGAGTTATTGACGTTTAATTGACTGGACTAACAGGCAGTCGCTCGTACACAAAGAGCACAAACCACAATACTAAACAAAATTAAAAAAAAAAAAAACATTTTAATCGATTTTATACTACCTGATACTAAAGAGAGCGTATAAAAACCAATAATATAGAATATAACATGTTGGTGTATTGCAAAAATGAAACAATAAACAAAAATTATGTAAAATTCATAGTGCCGTTAATAAATTGTGTTTAAATAAAAACGTTTTGTAATTAAAAAATCTTGAGCCAAAATAATTTTCAATCCAAGCATTAAATGAAACAGATTTTAAAAATAAAAAATAAAAAATTTTAATTTTAAATTTAACACAAAAAACTTCTACAAATGAAGTTTGTGGTTAAATCATAAAAAAAAAATATCAATTAAAGGTAAAAAAAATTTGGTTCGAAGGACTATAAGATTTTCATACTCGGTCATACAAGTTATTATGAATATGTGCATACCAGATGTTGATGAGCTGGGAAACCATAAATATGCCCTAAAAACAGTTTAGTATGCTTAAAAAGTGCTATATAAAATGTTCTCAAAAACTAAAAAGTATGCTCTTAAAAAAATTTAAAAATCAATCTTTTATTAAAAAAAACGACTCAACAAGTGTAATAAAAGATTTAGCAAAACTACAACAAAAACGATATTAGGTTGGTTTCAGCAAAGGTATATGAACTTAACTTCTGATTAGGGTTAGTGACTCGACCCGAAACAGCTGCATAAACTGTATATTTTTTTTATTAAAATCGTTACATTTTGAGCCAGATCAATTTCTAATTCAATCTTGTTAAATTCAAGTTCAATTATGTATACAAAAAAAATTTTGAATTTATTTTTGCGTAAAAATAACTTTCAATGTCATTATACCCTCCACACCTCAGTGGCAGAGGGTATATATAGGTTTGTTATTCCGTTTGTAACGCATCGAAAAACTAATTTCCGACCCCATGAAGTATATATATGTTCTTGATCCTTATCACAGCTCGAGTCGATATAGCAATGTCCGTCCGTCCGTCTGTCTGTTGAAATCACGCTCATTCAGAAAAAAAAAAACATTTAACTAGGTAAAGTTACGATAATATCGTTTAAATGGTGCGTGGTAAAGAAGAAGAAAGCATATATTTCAAAAATTCATAACTGCACTGTATTCTTAATCGGACCGGTTTCTGGCATTTCAGCCTTCATCAGCGATTTATTGAACATTGTGATAATTGTTATGTTTTAATTGAATAGATTGTTTCTATATGAAAATTTTTTCTACTTAGGGCGGCCGTGAGGTTTCGAACCATGAACCTTCTCACATACACTCGTACTTGCACTTTTTGGTCAGCGCTTTAACACACTCACCTAAAGTCAGGCCTACGAGCAGTGTGGTTAGTTTTCACTTTTCGTACCATACAGCTTTACTTTGTATTAATTTCAGAAGATACAACTCTGTCCAATAATATCATTTGCCATTATTCGCACCAGGTTGGTATTTAAAATGAGGTAAATCGTGCATCATTGTTAATCATTGTTTGGCTAATTTTACACAGCAACATGCTGGTTCGTTTTTTACGTTCTATAATTGCACTAAACGACAACGTTACATTTACGGTACAGATACATTTTAGCAACGTGTGACTAACTAGGCCTTTAAGGTATGTTTACACTATGTGTATTTTCTATATGTAAATTCAGTTTTACGATCCATACGTAATTCCGTGTGTGTGTCAAAATTGGCGTTTTACATACGATTCATAATTTTTACGTTCAAACGTACATATGTTTTTCCGTATGACATAACCTCTAAATGTAAACAACAGCTGATTTAATTTGTGAATTTACAAAAATTTATTGTTAAAAATAAAGTTATATATATTATACATATATTTTTTAATTATTAATTAATATTAAATAATTTATTTTTCTTTCAATATTAATCTTTATAATTTACTCTGTTTTTCTTTCGCCACAAGCAGTGTTGTATTTTGATATGTTTGTCATGCCAAAATAGAACCTGCTCTAATTGAAAAATTTACATATATCTTGCCAAATGTATTGTACATAAACAATGTGTACAAATTGCACGTGCTAAAAAAAATAAGAAAAACACAAGCAAAACAATAGTGTGAACGCAGCTTTAGTAGCCTTTGAAATGTTTTTATCTGTGACAGAGTTGTTCATTTATTGTTAGTCTGATTAGATTGAGTGACGAAATAAAAGTACGTGCTAAAATTATTAAATGTTTTCAACAAAATCCAACTTGGCTAAAATCAATTATTTTCAATTAGAGAATATCAGAAGAATTTGAAGAAAGGTCCACATGATGTTTGTAAGGCCTACGAAATAGAAGGGGTCCAAAACAGAGCACGGAAATTGAAACCATGTTTCATAAAAAAATACTCCTGATGCATAATGGTCGACAAAACGCATGTACTGGTAGATTTTTCGCAGCTTCCGTGGAAAATTTTTATGTTGCTAATGCCCGAGGGAATGTCGAAGATATGTTTAAAAAAAAAAATTCTTGTTATGGCAAGCTGCGGAAAAGAAACAACTCATTTGTTACAACGAGTTCTATAAATATATTAAGGAGTGTTTGCAAAAGTGTTTTGTACCATGGGAGTGTTTTGTACCATGGGAGTGTTTTGTACCATGGGAGGCAAATCCTCCAAACTGTCCAAAAATTAGACTAGCGGAGAGATATTGGGCTCATGAGAAAAGGGAGTTGAAGAACAAGAAAGGTGTTCCAAAATGTCGCAAAATTAAACCATTATAAAATCTGTAAAGGAAGGGTTTCTGGAAAATGTCCATAAGTCCATAAGTAGTGGTTAGAACTATAAAAATTAATTGTTTTTGTAAGCTTTAATATAATTTCAGTTTAAAAAAATTATAACTTTAGGTTCAATGGTTTCCTTATAATTACATTTTATGTATGTTAAGATTTTTTCAATAACACTCCTTTCCAATTAAATTTCTGAAATTATCCACTTCACTTCAGATGTTTAAAATTAAATTTTAGAAATTTTCAATTGGTTTTTAGAAACTGTTAAATACCTTGCAATTACCATGAAATTTTAAATTGGCTTTAAAAAAATATCCATTATAAAAATATCATATTAAGAAATTTCTAAACAGAAAATTATTTTTAATTATCTGAAATACAATTGATAATGTCTGACACAATTGATAATTGCTGAAATACAATTGATAATTTTTTTAACGCAGCAAAAAATAACTTTTTTTGACGAAAAAAGAGTTGTTGTATCAGTTCACATATCCACTATTGCGATGGCCAAAATATACGAACTAAAGTTTAAATTTCTTCATCACGCACCTTAATCGCCAGATTTAGCTCCCTCCGATTATTTTCTGGTTCTAAACTTGAAAATATGGCTAGGTGGTAAAGGTTTTGCAATACAGTATAAACAGGATATCGAAGCTATTGAATATTAATGGGAAAAGTGTATCGAGCTAAAAGGAGAGAGAGAAATAAAGAAAATTGTTCCCGGCCTCGCACTTCAGATATGGATATAAAGTATTACCGAAAGTATAACATAGCAGTCCTGAGATCAGAGTCAACGATGCAGACATTAGGAAAACTATACTCTGTCCAGAACTTCGACCAGAAAGAATATCGTTACAAGACCAAAGGTTTTAGTAAATTTCGTTTAGTCTATAACTTAATAAAAACAACGATTCTCCTTATACCTCTTAATAAATAATCATAATCTCTTTATTTCAATAAGTTTTAAAAATAAAACAAAACGTTTAAATTACCATCAACTTTGTAATATGAATTTAACAATTTGCTAAAAATAAAATATACGGTTTTCATGCCCTACTATTACCATGGAATACAAAATAATTCATGTAAAATAAGTCTATATCATTAAGATAAATGGAAAAGGGAATTACACACATTCCTTACAATTACTTAAAGAAAAGAATATAAAAGAGACTTTTTGTACAGAGAATTTCATTTGAATTCATTTAAACCAGTTGACGACATTACAATGTGAATGTTTTGTAGAACCAAGCCAACAAAAATAAATAATAACATATAAATATGAACTGACATTCCCAAGAAGAATTGTGCCAAAAACAATTACACAGACAAACAAGTTTAAAAAAAATAAAAATTCAAATGAATAACAAATTAGAAAGTTAGAAAAAAAAACTTAACTGCACATTTTACCACACTAATAAGAAAATGTGGGAAGCAGTGTCAGCAATTGGGAGATATTTTGTTTATCTCCAAAACACCCAAACAAGCTAAGGAGATTAATTATAAATGTATGTGAATTAAAATTATTTGAAGATTTAATTCGATTTGCTGAAGCTATTTGCTGAAGAATGAAATGAGAAATTATCAACGGGGCCTGAGAACGCCAAACCCTCTGGAGGCTTCACTATATTGGCCTAATACTTTTACCATGACTTGGAATTTCTCACCCCAGTATGGCTGTTGCACTGTGGAATTTAAAAGAAAGTAGGTTTTCGAAAAATGACAAGTTACAGAAATGAATTGCGTGATGTCATCAAATATTTCTACTTGAGAGGCAAAACACATAAAGAAATAAAGGATGAGTCCATGGCTTATCTGCACTACCGTTTAAGACTATCTATAATTGGATCAAAGAATTTCAACATGGAAGTACATACACAAATGATAAAACTCGATCTGGACGTCCATATCATTCGGAAATTATCGTAAAATCCACGATATAGTTTTAAGTGGCCGACGCACTGTGGCGCCATTTGAGTTTTTTCGTTGCAAAAATCATATCTTTTGAACCGTATAACATAATTGAACAGTTTAAACAGCATATGATAGATAACTGTTCAGCCTATGAAATGAGCGAAAGGGTGCTACGCATTGTAGGGGCCTACTTATGGGTTATCAAAGTTAAAATTTTTAGAAAAATCAATTTTATGGTAACTAAAAAAAATTTTTTTTAGATTGTTTTTATTTTTTTTCTTTAGGATTTTATGTTTTAAATTATTACCCAGCAAAACCTTGGTAATGATTAGTTATTACCGTTGCATTACATGGTAATATTAACATCATACCTTTTGAAGCTTAATGTAAGGACTTCCTGATAATGCTTTATGTAAATACTTACTGGAATTGATCACTGTTTGTATTAGTAAAAACCAAAAATAAGTTAAATTTAATGAAACAAACTATTTCGCGGCGATAGTCATCATTGGCCAAAACACGCAACAAAAGCAGTTAAATTTTACATTACATTATTTACAACATATTGTGCGATGCCAATATATTATTTTTACAGAAACTAGTTATTTGTATCAGTACCTAGTAAGGTGCCGGTAAGGTATTTCCTCCAATGACACCCCCATGTTAAAATAATGGGTTTCGTATAGGAAAGGTAACTACTGAACACTTTTGATTTCTTATTCTGAAGCTCATTACATGTAATGGAAAGTTTTGCTGGGTACCCAACAAATTAAAAAAAAATACTTCTTTTTTAAATTTATTTTTTCAATTTTCTGTAAAATATTCATCACAATTCGTAAGAGAAGGTATATCTAAAAGACTAATCATTTCTAAACTATAATTATTTTCTAACTCTATTCGTGACTTCACATGCCGCAGGGAAGAAATAAGTGGATCGGAAGATGCTGCCAACATGTTGAAGAGGTCCTCATTTTGCCTTACCCTTGATGCTTTGAATGTGTTCTGCAATCTATATTTTTTATAAAATTTGTTAAGAGACTTCTGTGCTTCTTCAGAAAGCTCTCCAATTGGCAAAGACTGGTTCTCAATTATATCTTTGCCATGCGCCAATATTTTATGGACGGTCGGGGTCAACTTCTTCTGTGGATACATTTCTGCTAAAAGAGATGCATTTTTCGATGCATATTCTCCATATTTTGTAGAATTGACATTTTCTTTGCAGTTTAAAACATTCAAGATCGTTCCCAATCTTTTCACGATTTGATTGTCAATTCCAGTGATTCTAGTTACTGCCTCATCATTTTCAAAAAATCTCCTAGAAGTGTTTCCATCGTTTGAGTTACCGTATCCGTGCTTGGGACAGTCTACCTTTAGTCCAACTTGTTTAAAAAAAGCATCCTGTATTTGCTTCTTTCTGATCTTTTCCTTATCCTTTATTGATGTATTTTCATCGAAGTTTTCCTCCTCTTGTGGTAGGGTATACGCCAGTTTTAGCAAGAACTCCATACACCTTATCCTTGCGTGCAATAGTGACATTCCATATTCGTAATTCTCCTCGTTTGTAAAATCGTTTAAATTACCAAAGTTCTTCTGACTCTTTTTGCAAATCGGGCATGACAATGTTGAGGTTGTTCCTGTCAGTTCGTTTACGACTTTTCCGTCAACCATGGTCAGGTGGAACTCGTAATTGCATTCAATATATTTTCCTTCTCCAATTTGCAGCTTTGTAGGCTTAATCTTGCTTATTTGTTTTTCAATGTCCTTCACCGTGGTCCTTATGAGTTCTGCCGATTCCCTTGCAAACTGAAACATTATTGGTCGGCAATAATGCACTGATGACGGACGTGGATTTTTCCAGTGTAGGGAAACATCAGATTTTAGCCGCGAAGGAACAACAGATGCCATAAACATATTTCCGTCCGATATTGTAGCGTCATCGGAAGATATCCTTTGCTTATAAACGCTTTGTCCGGATGATCCATCGCAGCCCCATTTGCTGATCAATGTCAGTTTCTCAGGAAGAATTTTCACCTCATTTTCAGGAAGACTCTCCAACAACCGTTTTGCTGTATGGCCCATGAGATCCTGCAGATTGGCTTTCACAGAGACTTCCGTAAACTCCGTATGCAGTGGTCGTGAATTTATTTTGGCTTGCGTAATATGCTTGTATCCTGGTAAAACGTCAACCCCGTGTCGCGTCAAGGCAAGTTTCCTCTTTCTTGTGAAAATTGAACACTCCTCAATACTTTTTTTTTGGCCTTCCTTTTGCTCCTCTGGTTGATGTGGTGGGTTTATCTACTGCCAATGTATCCAGGATGGTGTCTTCATTAAGCCAGTCCTCGTATTTGGAGTTGAAGTTCTGAATGGTTCGATTAGATTTCACCCATTTTGCATTAATAATTATTTTTTATAATTTCGCTTCTCTCCATATTTCCGTATAAGCTATCAAGTTCTTCTAAAGCAGCTTCCGTGAAAAACTTTGGTGTGGTTGACCTTCTGAACAGTTCAAATAATTTTAAATTGTTTAACGCCAAGGTTTCAGTACTTGTTGCGCCAACTTTCAGTCGTAGACTAATCCAGGCATTATGCTTATTTTGCAATATATAGGCTTATGCTACCATGCCTAAAAATTTACCTGTTCCCTGCATACATATGGATTTAGGCTGAATTATGCAATTTTGATATTATGCTCGTGTCTAAATAAGATTTGTGCCTACCTGGAGGGACCATAAGTCAATATTGTTCTTGACCATTTGTACTCCAAAGTAATTTTTAAGTGAGGTGCGTACCTGCGAACTTCAATGAGTAGTTTTTTGTGCATCCTGTGTCTGTAACAGAATATTGGGAGTAGACTTTGAACATGTTTTGCAAATATGGCAAATATAGAAATATATAGATTTTTTTTATTTTCCGTCAAAGTTGAAAAATAGTGAAAAAACGGATAGTGATTTACCAGGAGAAACACAAAGCAAACAGTTAATTTTTTTTTATCATTATACATTTAATAAATACATCAATCAATACAAACAAAAAATAAGGCGATTCTTTACCTATTTTTCGTGATATTACACCTGAAATCGCAACAAATTGACTAAAAATTGTGTGTTTTTTTTTGAAAACCGAAAGTCGGTCAACTTTGAACGGTTATATCTTCTAAACTAAAAATGTGATATTATTAAGAATAGCATATTTGAAATCTTTGAAAAGTTTCATATAACATGGGTTTATTCAAAACTTCGTCGGCGCACATGAAGGGCGCCACTGTGCGACGATGCAAAGTCTGTGAACTAGTTGTGACCACATGGTTCAGTGATTTAAATTTTGAATGACAAATCGGGTATGAAATAGTTATCGGAAAAGATGGGTGCCGCTTTTACTCACAATCGACTTATTCAGTAGCTGGTTTGTTTTTATAAAAAAAAGATTATTGCAAAAATATTTGAAGCTACAAAAAAACATTAACACAAAATTAAAGGTAACCGTACGAAGACTAGTAACTATTTCCCAAAACAAAAATTACACAAATAACTTGGGTATCCGTGGTAATAATAAATATTAGTGTCTACTAATTCGATGAGATATAATTCTGAAAAAGTCTATTTTTTTGTCATCACCCGTTAGAGCGACGGAAAACTATTTGGTGAAACATGGATTCAACACTATACATCAGAAATGAAACAAAAGTCAAAGCAATGATTTTAAAAGGTGAATCCCCCCGAAGACAGCAAATGCAGTGAGATCAACTGATGGAATTATCTACATTGACTACTTGAAAAAAGTAAAAGCAATAAATGGAGAATATTATTCATCACTGATGGGCCAATTTAGCAAAGAAATCAAGATTTAGGCAATAAATATGATTTTCCATCAAAATAATGCTCGTTCGAATTGTTGCCTCATCCACTTCATTCAACGACTTTTTCCTCTTTTCAAATTTAAAAACATGACACAGCAGAAAAAGTTTATTGTGGCATGAAATATGTTTTGTTCTGTGTTTTTATAAAGACTTATTGCTGACGCATTAATCCGTTAACTTCAGGCATCATTCCATATTTTTATCCCTTTTGTAATTTTGAGAAAAAACAAAAAGAAAAAAAAACATTTTATATTGAGACGTTATTAAATATGAGGATTCTGTATTTAAACGCTTCCGCCGTACAAGTGTTTTTGATGACGGTTGGCCAGGGTCGACCAAGTGATATGTTTAGGAATGATCGGAGATCATGAGATGAGTCAGACTAAGGGTATAACATGTTTTAAAATTATTTGCTTTAACGGGTTAATGCGATACCTTTTTAACCCAAAAACAAGTAAAAGTGTGAAATTTGGCTGTGCAGAATCTTTGATACCCTCCACCCGTGTTCTAAACATAATATTAAAACACAGGTTGTCAAAACTTCGAGACAAGAAATGTTGGATTTTAAATTGTAGTGGGTAGATTTTTTACAAAGATGTTTAAAATTAATAAATTAACAAAAGTTTTAGATATTTTTGTGATTTTTAATTGAAAGCAATTATTAAATGCAATCATCATGGAATTATATAAATACATATAATTGCATATTTGTTTATTTATTTATCCGTGTTGAATATATTTTTTTTTTTGTACCTCCAAACGTTCACATGTAAAAAACAAGTAAGAAAATTATAGTCGGTCTAGACCGACTATAGGATACCCTATACCATGCGTGTAGAGACCCTACCCTATAGGCCCAACTAACTGGACATTAAAAAATAAGCATAAACCAAATTTGAGCGGGATTTTTATAAATTTTTTTGTCTGCAGATATGAAAAAGTTCATATCGGATGCTATATCTATATGGGGACTAGGCCCAAAAATGGACCGATCCTGACCATGTTTGGTAAGGTCTCTTGTATTTTGCAAAAATATATACAAACAAAATTTGAGAAGAATCAGTGCAATATTTTTGTTTTTTGATAGATTTAAGTGAAGATCGGGAAGCAGCTCTATATGGGGCCTATGACTAAGACTTGTACCATAGGGATCATTTTTGGACTACTGATTAGTGGATGTAATAAACACATACAAACCCAATTTGACTAAGATTCATATGATAATTTGGATCTTATGGCAATTTAAGTCGATTTCATAGGGGTCATTTGTATGGGGGCTAGGTCTGAACATGGACCGATTCTCACCAATTTCAATAGCGTTCATCCTATGGCCGATAAAAGCTTATATACCAAATTTCGTCAAAATATATTAATATTTGCGACCTGCAGTTTGATTACAAGCTTTACATGGACACACAGACGGACGGACGGACGGACGGACATCGTTAAATCGAATCAGATAGTGATTCTGATTCGATCGGTATAATTAAAGATGGGTCTAGGTCAAATATTTTTGGTAGTTACAAACAGCAGCACAAAGTCATTATACCCAAACCACATAGTGGTATAGGGTATAAAAAAGAAGCAAACCAACATGTGCTGCAACATGTGTGGCTGATACGTATTTATACCCAGTCAGCATTTTATGAATTTAATGATTATATTAGTTTTTTTCAACTCATTTTCTGATAATAGAAGATTCTTTTGTGGGGAGAAAATGTTACCCTACTCGCGACTCTTAAAGAGTCTTTTATTAACCGCTTTTCTGATCAGTTTTGTATCGTTTTCAAGTCATATTTATTATCACATCACGTTTTAAGCGCAAATCAGTTTCTAAAGTTCTTTAATCGCGCATGAGATTAATCAAAGAAGACTCAGTAAGGTGATTTCTGTTGAAACATAATCTGTTTTTTGCGAGGAACACAACACACTGCATTTGTAGGGACATCCTCTAAGTATTGGTTAACAGTTTAAAAGAAATGTGTCCACTTATCGTAAGACTCACGTATTAATCTTTCCTTCTCATAAGTAGATCATGTCGGGATGATTTTCATGTTTTTTTTTTTTATTTATTTTATTTTATTATTTTCTTTTAGAAAATATTTATTCTGTAATGACCTTTAAGTACGACACCATCACCACAGTCATTGGGTTGAATGAATATAATGGTGACACACAAGTTGCTTGGAGAATTTATAAAAATAAAAATAAAAAAAAAATTTTTTTTCTTATGACAAGCTGTTGTTGCTTATGTTAGATTTGTAATATTGTTTTGCACACAAATTTCCTTTATTTCAAATTGCTGAGTACCGACTGTTTTTTTGAAAAACATTATTATAAATAAAATGAAATTCATATTAAGGTCCAGCGTACTAAAGACCATTAACTATAACCACAAAGACGATAAATTGCTAAAGCACTTTATTGTTTTAAATCTGATGCAACAATGGCGTTACAGTGGGGAGTAGGGAAGTTATAAACTGAAAAAGTTTCGAAATATCTTAGACAACATAAAAAATTTAGTCTTACCTAAAAATAAATTATTCTAATTAAAAAAAAAACAAAAATACTACAATTTTTCCATTTTGAAATATTTAATTCATATAAAAAATTATTTTGTGTAAAAAAATTTTTTACCCGGTATTTAGATTCAGCACAGCCGAGTGTTCATTCGATTGAATCACATCTAATCATAGTTCAAGTCGAAATGAAGCGGTGTTTGTACAAATATACTTCTTCCTCTGATTATGTATGTATGTATATGTAAGTCTCTTTAAGAATTAAGCCAGACTTTTTTGTTTTTATTAATTTTTTTATCAAATGAAATATTCCATATATATGTCCGTATTTTTCACTGCTCACCGTTCAAAAATGTGCATATAAAACTTTAACGATGACAGAACATTAAATGAATATTGAATTTTAACAAGGAGAAGTTATAAAAATAATAACAATTGTTTTGATAATTCTTTACAATGTCCATATTGTGGCTTCCAAAGCACCACTTGTTCGCTAGTGGGGTGGCAGGCAAATTAAATAGACCAGGACAGACGGATGGATGTGTATTGTAGCAAGAACATATAGAACTGTGTGGAAGATTGTATGTTGAGTTGAAGCTGATGTTTGTTACTTTCAAAATTTATTTTTATCCATCCATAATGAAATCCAATATTTGTTGAAGTTCAAAAATAATTTATATTTTCTTGTGGACCGACTATACAGTACACTATACCATGGGTTTAGAGAAAGGGTCTTAGAAGATGATCATAAAGAAAATTTGAGTGGTATTGTTAGGAATTTGTGGCCCGCAGCTATGAAAAAATTCATATCATGTATTATTTTTATATGGGGACTGGGTCGAAAAATGGACCGATCATGACCATATTTCGTAAAGACATGTACTTTTCGTAAAAACATATATGATAATCAAGTTCCAACAAGTGTATATACAAAAATTGATGTTGGTTTAATTGAGATTCAGCACAGAGAACATTTACCCTTTTTTATATTTATTTCATACGAGTACATTGTTGACCAAAATATGTAAACTTTAAAAATCCAAACCCTTTGGGTGGTTTAGTATACTATTCTAATAACATATGAGAAAAAAAATATGTAAAAATGCAAACAGACAAAAGAAGAAGCCTTTTCGACTAACTATTCATTAAAGTATAGTACACAAAATAAGACTAAATTTACAATATAAAATTTTGTAAACTTCGATCATCGACCATTGAAAACCCATTATAACAATGGTTAAGAGCTACATTTTATTTTTGGAATTTAGCAGTAAATATTTTTTGCACGGTAGCCATTTCTTTCTCTTCAAATTTGTCCTACAGGACTTAAATTTTCTTAGTTGTCGAATATTTGGGAGGTTTTTTCTCTTTGAACAAATTTGATTTTTTGAAATTTTAAATAAATTTTTTATAAAATTGCTCATTGACAAACACTAAATTATCAAGATTCGCTTTGGTCAACTAAAAAAAAAAAAAAAAAAAAAAAAAAAAAAAAAAAAAAAAAAAAAAAACACCTTTCATGGGAGCTTTATCTTAATAATATATTTGAATTTTTCGGATGCTTGCTGACTGAAAGACCGAAAATAATATTTTGAATGTCATTCGCTGCTTTCAATGTAAAAACTCATTACCCATCAGAACCTAAATGAAGTTATTTTGAGAAAGTTGACACATCCCCTTTTATATCTCCTTGGTAGCTGGGGCAGTTTTATTTTTTTACACCATCCACGAAAAATGAATTTGCGACCCCGTAATGTATAAATATTCTTGACCCTTATAACAACTCGAGTCATCCGTCTGTCTGTCTGTTTGTTGAAATTACGCTCATTGGTATTTAAAATGAGGTCAACTGGGCGTCATTGTACCAAGATATGTCCTAATGGAGACACCTCTAAAAAAAAGTCCAGAAAATTCAGTGTGTTTGTTGCATTAATTCAGTGTTAAGTTTAACAAATTGTTTACTTTTTCAAATATTTTGTTTATATTTGTTACAAATAGTGCAATAAGTCCAGATATTAGTGTAAACGTAAAACCCAGGTGGAGGGTATTAAAGATTCGGCATAGTCGAATTTAACATTCTTATTTCTTTTTTTATATTTTTTTCTGTTTTTATTAATACCCATTTATTGTAAAAATTATTTGATGGTATTTTTGTGGCAAGCGGGTATTCTTCATTTTGCACAAAATATCAACACTGGACGTCTGAAAAATGGAAAACTGTTTTATTTCGCGACGAGTCAAAATTTCATTTGTTTAACTATGATGGAAAGTGCACTGTTCTCCGCAAGAAAGGAGATCGTTTAAACCCACGCTATTGAGAGCCATGAAGCATGGAGGAGGATGAATTATGATTTGGGCTTGCTTCTCTGGTTTTTGCATTGGACCCTTCCACGAAATCGACGGATTAATGGTTAGATTTATATATAGAGACATTCTTGCTAATGTTACGATGCCACACTCTGAATGGGAAATGCCGCGTCGTTGGATGTTTCACCACGACAACGACCCGAAACTGGTAAAAGAGTGGCTCGCTGTAAATGGGGTTCAAACACTTGATTGGCCGGCCCAATCACCTGATTTGAACCCTATTGAGAACTTATTTGGCATATTAAAGTGGCGAGTAGCTGGTCGAGCATTCACTTCTAAACAACCTTTAAAAGAAGCGCTGGAGTCTGAGTGGAAAAGCACTCTAGTCAATATTATCAACCACCTTATTGAATCCATGCCACGTAGATGCCGCGTAGTTATAAAAAAAAACAACGGATCCTTCACTAAATATTGAATAATATTAAGTGTTGCTTTTGTTTTGTCCAACTGATATAGTGCCATTTTGAGATTTTTTTTTTTTTTTTTTTTTTGCAAAAAAAAATATAACTGTTCTATTAGTTTACAATTTTAGTTTAGTTCTTTTTATTTATAATATTATAAAGAGTAAGAAATTATAAAGAAGATTTTGAAAAAAGTAAATAGTGATATTATTGCTTATGTTTTGACCAACACTGTATGTAGATGTGTATCAACGAAGCATACACACAGTTGTTGCTTGTTGATTTTGCTGTTTTTTTTTTTTTTTTTTTTTTTTTTTGTACATATGAAAAAAATTGTATGCATCGAAATTACCTACAACGTTTTGTTAATATATATTAATAGGCTAGGCGATTTTTTGTGACTGATGTTTTGTTCTACCGTTTTATCCCGATTTTGACCAAACGTATATTATTTGAAAGGTATTTCTTTTTAACCGTTTTGCAGATTTACAGATTTTCAAATTGTTTCCTTTGTTTTGAGTAAATTGCATTCAAATTATCTACTAACACATACATAAAGTTATACATATGCTATGTGTGTTTTATTAAATTTGTATTAAAAATTACTTTGTTTTTTGTGTTGATTTGTGAATTGGCTATAATTGATTACTTTTAGGGTCTTTATTTAATGAAAAAATAAAATTTCCTAGAATTTGCGCTCGAATTTCGAGGGCTGGAATCTGCTGGTTATTTAATTAATTTTGATTTGTAAAAAAAAAAACTAGCCATTAGTTTGGAACACGGGTGGAGGGTACCAAAGATTCGGCCGAATTTAAATAATTTTCTTAAGTTTAAATCTATTAAAACATTAAATGGATGAGAAGCAAAAAACATAAAATATACACTCATAAAAATATCACACAGAAGTAATTACAAAGGATAAAAATTTAACATTTAATTAGTTTTTCTTTTATTATTATTAGTATTATTATCTGTTTACAATCAACTTTATTATGTAGCACACTATTGTTTCATAATAAAATCCATAATTTTCAATAATTTCATTTTGATATCGTGTTTTTATAGTTACACACATTCTTTATAATTAAATTGGTTGTTTGTTTGTTATTGGGAGGAGTCTTGTATACGGGCGGACTGATATACTTAAATAGAAATTTTATGAATCACACCATCTCAGCAACATCATCACCATCACCAGCGTCAGCATCAGCATCTGTATCATCTCATAAAGATATATAATGCAACTCTATTGTTTGTTTACTCGTATTATTGTTGTGTATATTATAATTAATGTTTTTTCTTATATATTCAGTTCCATTTTTTTATTTTATTATCGTGATGATGTACTGAATATAAGTATATATGAACAAATTGCATATTATGTGTCTGCACTGGATTAGTGTGCCAGTATTCCTTGAGTTCAAATGACCAGATGTTGGAGACAAAAATTTCGCGAGAAAATTATGATCAATTCTATAGTAGAGATTTATAGTAAGAACTTATTTCCAATAATATTGGCAAATTTGTGAAATGTTAATGAAGATTGTGAAATGTGTTACTGAAGATACACATTGTGAAGGGATGCTACCCTAATGTATATTATTAGCTGTACAACATAATGAGGTTTATTTTATGCTGCATACAATAACAAGACAAAGTAAAAATATATTAAATAAAATTAAGTACGAGTAGTTATATGACTTTTTGCATTAAATAAATACGTTTATTCAGCAGGGATCCAGAACGTTCTTTAACACATGTCTTAAAAGTTAACTATGGTAAAGCCAATGGTACAAAAAACAATGAGCTGGCAAACCATAAATTTGAAGCGCTCTAAAATGTGTTTTGCCAGTACTGGTTTTGTTAAATTAAAGCCAGTGTTTTAAATGAAATATGTTTTAATAACCGGCAAAAAAAACACTTGTTTGGAATGCTTTGCCGACGGTTTTGTATCTTAATGTATAAAAAAGATTGGTGAACTTGTCTGTAACGAAAAATCTAAGGAACTATAAGAGCTATCGAGCTGTCTGAACCTATAAGATTTCACAAGTTCGGTTCAAGCTCTTCTTTTTTGGGTAATGGGGGAACGGATAAGAGGGCGGGGCACCTCCCATACAAAGTAAATATTTATCATCGCAAATCTCGAAAGCGAGAGTCTTGAAATTTTGTGTGAGTTCATAATTTATAAATATGCGTCATGAAGTCAAAATTATAGATATAACTAGAAGTGTGCGAAGTTAAAATCGAAAGTTAGATTCATTTTGTCGTAACACTGCGAAGTTAAATTGAAAAGTTAAATTCGCTTTTACGTAACGAAAAGTTAAATTCGTGTTATGTAAAGTTAAATTCGCATGGAAAAGTTAAATTTGTGTTATGTAAAGTTAAATTCGCATTGAAAAGTTAAATTCGTGTTATGTAAAGTGAAATTCGCATTGAAAAGTTAAATTTAACTACAATTGTAAAGTTAAATTCGCATGGCAGAATTTTTCAGCAAATTTCACAAATGTGATTATGGATTTTGAGTTTTTTTTTTTCAGAATTTTGACCATTGTGGAAAAACGGAGTTGGTGGGTCGTACTGTTATATGTCATTTTTAAGAAACGTTCAGGCTCTGTAGAATGTCTGTGAAGTTGGCATCTCAAATTTTAGCATCTCACTAAAAACATGCAAATTTACTTGCATCCAGCATAGTTCTATAGTTCCTGCAATAGTTCTTCAATAGTTCTATTGATTTGACCTTAAAATCGCAATTTAAAGATTTAAGGGTATGAGATGCCAACTTCGCAAAAAAAATTTGAGCATCTCATCAGATTTTGAATATATACCCTTAGAAAAGATACACCCAGCATAGTTCTACAGTCTCCGATGGTTTTAACAATAGCTCTGCCGATTCTGCCTTAAAATCGCGATTTGAAGCTATGTGATGCTAACTTCGCAAAAAAAAAATCTCAGCATCTCATCAAATCGCGATTTTAAGGCAGAATCAGCAGAACTATTGTTAAAACCATCGGAGACTATAGAACTATGCTGGATGCAACTTCTTTAAGGTCATATACTCAAAATCTGATGAGATGCTGATATATCTTTTGCGAAGTTAGCATCACATACCTTCAAATCGCGATTTTAAGGCAGAATCAGCAGAACTATTGTTAAAACCATCGGAGACTATAGAACTATGCTGGATGCAACTTCTCTAAGGTCATATATTCAAAATCTGATGAGATGCTGAGATTTTTTTTGCGAAGTTAGCATCACATACCTTCAAATCGCGATTTTAAGGCAGAAACGGCAGAACTATTGTTAAAACCATCGGAGACTATAGAACTATGCTGGGTGCAACTTTTCTAAGGGTATATATTCAAAATCTGATGAGATGCTGAGATTTTTTTTGCGAAGTTGGCATCTCATACCTTTAAATCTTTAAATCGCGATTTTAAGGTCAAATCAATAGAACTATTGAAGAACTATTGCAGGAACTATAGAACTATGCTGGATGCAAGTAAATTTGCATGTTTTTAGTGAGATGCTAAAATCTGAGATGCCAACTTCACAGACACCTCTGTAGACACCTCTATTTGGCTCTCCCGAAATGAATTTCAGAACTCTTCCAAAAAATTTTGACAATCAAATCTGTGACTATTTTATGGATTTAAAGTTTTTTTCCGAATTTTGACCATTGTGGAAAAACGGAGAATGGTGGGTCGTAATGTTATAATCCATTTTTAAGCCACGTTCATGCTCTTTTGACACCTGCATTTGGCTTTCTCAAATTGTATATCAGAACTTTCCCAAAAATTTTTAAATTCACAAATTAGACTATTTTATGGATTTAGTTTTTTTTCTTCAGAATTTTGATCATTGTTGAAAAACGGAGTTACGCTACGTAAAAGCGAATTTAACTTTGGAATTTAACTTCACAGTGTTACGTCAAAACGAATTTAACTTTCGAATTTAACACACACTTTTTAACTAGTCGTGCTTCAAATGTAAATCAATAAAATTAATAGGCAAGGCGATTTCTTGTGCCATATTCTACGCTCTTAGTTACCAACGATTTTGAAAAAAAAAATATACCATTTGAAAGGCATTTCCTTGCAGATGTGCACCATCTTTACAGATGTGCAACATCTGGTACATTTTTTTATGTATGTCTTGCTACCATATATAAAACACGTAAAACTATGCAATGCTGTGTGTGTTTATTAAATTTGTTAATTTGTTGCAAAAATTGTATATCAAAAGCCCTGTGTTGAATTGTGAATGAATTGGCTAAAAATGATTAGCATACTTTAGGCTCATATAAAATTATTTATTAACAAACACATTTATATTTATTCTGTGCGTTCAACAAATATTTATAATGAAAACAAATAAATTTTGTTTAAAATTTCACAATTTAATGAATTTTATTTAAATATTCATAAATTTTATATATATAAATTGAAAAACATTGAATTTCGATTGCTGGGATCTGCTAGTATTTGTATGATACATCTAAAATAAGGATCACGCACGCAAAAATTTTAACATAAATAAATCGCAGTAACTTTTGAACAAATTACAGTTAATTGATGAGAATCGCGAAGCACGTATGTTTCATCGTCCATAATGCAGCATTCATATTTTTTCTTTCAATATTCTTCTGGAAGTTCCCTTCCCACCTACATTTTCACTTTTCTTACGATAGACTACGGCCAAATGATTTTTTCAGCTTTTTTTTTAGCAAAAATATTCGTTTCATCCGCAAATCCTCCTATGAAATTTTGCATTGGTTCATTAATTATTGACACGATAACTCGGATTAATAGTAAGTGGGTTCAGACAAGAGGGCATGGCACATCCTGTACAAAGTAAAATATGTAGAGTGGTATGATTGTTTTTGAAACTATAAACTTAAAGTACTTAAAGTATTCGTACCGAAAACTGGCATGAGCGGAACAGTGGGCATGGCACCTTCTCCCTCAAAATGTATATTTATTAAAATCTGATGGCTAGAGTACTATGAGAGGTAGAGTTATGTCAGTCCACAAATTATTAACTTCAGTATTTATACAGGGTGCGGCTAAAGTTACTATATGATGTAAAACAATTGTAACTTCTTTGCTTGCGAGTATTTAACTTTTTCTTTTTTCCTATTTCAGAAATTAAACTTGGGAGAATATTTAAAAATGGAACGCTATACAATTGCGCAAAGAACTAAGATTGTTTTTCTATTCATTGAAAATCATCGTTCGATAATTAATACTCAACGTGCATACAGAAGATTTTATGGTGTAAGAACTGCTCCAACGGGTCCAACCATTCGTTCGTTGGTGAATAATTTTGCTGAATATGGGACTGTCGGAGATTCAAGACGTACGGGAAGACCTCGAACTGGCAGATCGGCCGAAAATATTGATGCTGTGCGACAGAGCGTCGAAGAAAATCCGCAGACATCAACGAGAAGACGATCTTCCCAGTTACAGCTTTCTGACCGCACTCTTCGGCGAATTTTAAAACACGATTTGCACCTCTTCCCTTACAAAATCCAAGTAGTCCAAAAACTAAATCCTGAGGACTTCGTATTGCGCTTGGAATATGCTAGAGCAGTTTTAAATCTCGTTGATCAAAATGAAAATTTTTTGTCAAATTTAATGATGACCGACGAAGCGCATTTTCACTTGAACGGTTTCGTAAATAAACAAAACAACAGATTTTGGGGATCCCAAAATCCCAAAAATCGTCATCAGAAATCTTTACACGCAATTCGTGTTACCGTTTGGTGTGGCATTACCGCCCAAAAAGTTTACGGTCCTTTTTTTTTTTTTTGAAAACGATCAAGGTGTATGTGAAACAATAAATGGAGAACGTTACAGAGTAATGCTACAAAATTTGTTATTTCCGCAATTGCCACCAAACGCCAATATATGGTTTCAACAAGATGGTGCAACAGCTCATACAGCCCGTGCAACGATGGACTTATTAAGACAACAATTTCCAAATCGGATAATTTCTAAAAACGGCGATTTGAGATGGCCACCACGATCGCCAGATTTGACTGCACCGGATTTTTCTTGTGGGGCTATCTCAAAGACAAAGTTTATGTGAATAAGCCCCAAACCTTGCAGCAACTAAAGGACAACATTCAAGAAGAAATTGATCGTATACCACAAGAAACACTCAACAAAGTTATGGAAAATGCCATAAAAAGAGCACATTTTTGCGTTAGAGAAAACGGTTCTCATTTAACTGATATTATTTTTCATAATTAATGTAAAAAATAACATAAAATAAACTTTCTTTTTATCATAAATTTTTTTGTTTTTTTTCATTCCATTCAATAGTTATTTAAAAAACAAATCATATAGTTACTTTAGCCGCACCCTGTACCTTTAATGGGCTGAATTGTAACAGTGAGCGTGACACATCCCATACAAAATATAATATGCAGAACAGTATGATAGCGAAAGACATGTAACTGAGTGTGGGCGGAAAAATTAAGGATGTAAGTAGACGTAACGAAAATTGACGAGATCGAAGAGTAGGTGTGGCAATATGTCCTGCAAAGTAAATATTTATCATCATATATACTATCGTACCGAGTAACTTGAAACCTTCACAACAGCTCATAAGTTATTAATGAGAGTAGTTAGACCTGTAATAGGCGGGATCATACCTGCGAGCGTAGAACGTTGCATACAAAGGAATCAAGCAAGAAAATTAAACGATGACATATACCTTTAGGGTCTTAGATACAACTTTGCTGAGGCAATAACTGGATATAGAAAATTTATATAAATCAATTGTACTGTGCAGATATGAAAAAGTTCATTATTTTTGAAATGTTAAATCCAAGCAATATTTTATTTTTTTCGATAGATTTAAGAGAAAATCGGCAATCTGATATGGGTTATTTGTATGGGGGGGCTAGGTCTAAACGTGCACCGTATAGCCGATAAAAGCTTATATGCCCAATTTCAGTAGTTTGTTTACAAGGTTTACATGGACACACAGACAAACGGTTGGAACAAACATCGCCAAATCGATTTAGACAGTGATATGTGTCGATCGGTATAATAACAGGTAGCTCTAGGTCACGTATTTTTGGTAGTTACAAGCATCAGCATAAACTAACTGAACCACTACTTCACCACTAGAGCCGAACAACGTTCGACGGGACTCTGACTTTGATTCACTTTTGTGGTATAAACAAAAAGAACAATTTCTCTAGCTTTTGTATTCTGCAATCTCTATTTTTGTTTTCCAATGCTTTGCTAAAGTTTCTAAATATTATCCGCCAAGCATGGATCGGTATTATGAGTAAAAGGAACAAATATGAGATAACCTCATATATCATATCATATCGGTATTATCATTTTGGGTTTGGCAAAGTATTCTAAAATTACGTCCTGCCAACACTTGTGTTTTGCAAATCGTATGTTCTCTCTAAAATTGCTCTCTTTAAAATAAGTAACTGCCAGTGTTCGCTCTAGTGATATCCGTCTGTCTGGCGCGGTTTATGTCAAATTGTTTGTATTTGGCATCAGTAATGAAAATGAAAGAAATCGATCTGTTGGAACAACAGTGTTGGTTGATTGATATTGGAAAGAAAGTTAAAAATTTTTGTACAAAATTTTAAATTTTGATTAATACGTGATTAATAAGTTTTAGGAGTGTAATTGGTTGGGTTTTGATTCTCAATAAGTTAATAAAAAACAAGTAGGAAATTTATTGTCGGTATAGAGCGACTATATGATGCCCAAATACCATGCGTTTAAAGAAAGCGTCGTAGGTTCATCTAATTGGATTTAGAAAATAAGCATAAACTAAATTTGAGTGACATTGAAAAATGAACCGTAACTCCACCATATTTGGTAAAGACACTTATTTTTGCGAAAACGTATACAAACCATATTTTTCAAAAATAGTTTTAATATTTGTGGTTTTTTATAAACTTAAGTGAAGATCGGGAAGCAGCTTTCTATGGGAGCTATGACTCAGAATTGTATACAGAGACTAATGATTAATGGATATAATAAACATACACAAACAAAATTTTAGTGGGATCTATAGGTTAATTTGGATCTTATGGGGTCATCTCATAAGGGTCATTTTGTATGCGGAATTGGTCTGAACACCGATTTTCACCTATTTCAATAGCATTCGTCGTATGGTCGATGAAAGTTTATATACCAAATTTCATCATACATATGTTCATATTTACATGGACATAAGTATATACGGACAGACATACGGACGGATAATGCTAAGTCGACCCCGAAAGTGATTCTGAGACGATCGGTAATATCGGTATAGGTGAAATATTTTTGGTAGTTACAACCGTCAGTAAAAACTCATTATATTTTAGTGGTGCATAGTAGAAAAAGACAAATATATATCCAAAATTCACAACTACCCTGTATTCTTAAGCAGACCGGTTTCCTGACCACATAGTGTTGTAGGGTATAAAACTACAAAATTCATAAACATTTGTTTTGTTTATAAACCTGTCACGCAGTTTTATTTTAAACAAATTTGCTTGAATTTCTGATAATAATAATAATAATAGCATAGCATCTGTCAAAATAATTTTTTGGCTCAATCATTCATTCTGAAACTGTTGTAAACTTACCATTACGCGAAACATCTAGTTCTACTAGATTTTCAAAATGTTGTATATCTGGAGGCAAACGAACAATTTCATTATCACTTAAGCCTAATTTACGTAAACGATGAAGTCTGAAGAAATTCTGGAAATAAAAGAAGAGAAAGAAAATATAAAATTAATAATTTCTCTTGAAATAAATTAAGCTAAGTCAAAATGTAGGGCGCAATCACTTTTTTGAACTTGTTGCACGATTATTCATGAAAAAAGGAAAAAACAAACTAAATAAAAATATTAATCTACTGACAAAAAAAATAACATCAAATAAATCCTAAAAATCTCTGCTTTTGGTAAAAGTACCTGCCTATTTGGCTGTCTACTACACTGGAAAAAATTTTATTAAGTATAATATAATCTCGGCGAAAAACAAGTTAGAGTGTTAAATTTGGTTATGCGAAATGGTTGATACCCTGATACCCTGTTGACAAAATCAAAAATTGTATTTGAAATTTTTTGTTAATAAATTAATTAAATAAAAAAAAAAATATTTAAAAAAAAATTTTAAACATAATCTATATATTAATACGTGAAGGTAAATTTCTAGTTCCCTTTTTAAGCAATATGTGGCCACGGAGGAATGTGAAAATTGGCATAGTTATAGTTCATATGGAGGAGAAGCTGAGAATGATAAAATTTATGTTTTATCTCTCTTAAATATATATTAAATTAAAAAAAATAAAATATTTATAATAATTCGTTACACCCTGTTAATGCGAATGAACTAAATTATATATCAGACGCTCTGTGTTGAATTGTGAATTGCTAAAATTGATTAACATATCTTTAGGCTCATTTAAATTTAAATATTCATATATTTTTTATATATTTTTAAAAAAAAATTTAATGAAAAAATATTTCCTAGAATTTGCACTCGAATTTCGAGTGCTGGGCTATACTAGTATTAAATTATTACAACATATTTCTGGACATATCATGGCAGAACTATTCTCAATTTATCCCATTTTCAATAGCAACCTGCTCGAAATAATGACAAACAATATTATAACTATACCCAGGGAAATGGAGCGTAATTTTAACAGACAGATGGACAAATTGTCGGACGCACAGACGGACATCGCTATATCGACACGAGTTATTAAAGGGATCAAGAATATATATACCTTAAGGGGTCACAAACACATTTTTCGATGCGATACAAACGGAATGACAAGCTGACATATACTCTCTGCATAGTGGTGTGGAGGGTATAAAACTTATAATTTAATATAAAGCAACTTTTATCTTTCTTAACAATTTCTAAAAATTGTAAGAATGTTATTAAAAACGAATAAAATATTATTATATTGATCATAATTTCACTCGATCTAACGATCGGTACTTCTGAATGATAATGATAATTTACCTTATTAGCCTATACGAAGAACATAAAACTTTTACGCGATATCAAATGAAGTAATAACTGTTAAATTCAGCAGTGTTTATGCAAAAAAAAAAAAAACTACATTTAGATCAGTTGCGGTGGTAATTTTCTAAATTTTGACAATAACTTCTTTTTGATGGGTACTTAAGTAAATACTTGTTACATTAATTCAGACAGTTTCAGATATTTTTTAAAAATGAAATGAAATTTTTTTTTTCAAATTTTCTTTCAGTGTAGTATATGTTGTCTTCACAGATTAGAGTGCCTGCACATACAAATTGAACGCTAATAAATTTGCAATTTCATGCCATTTGTAACAATGAAATATTAAAAACAAAGCAATGTACTAGATGCTTGAAAACACTGACGCTAAGGAAGATGAAGCCAAACTAGGGGAGAAGAAACAATATGAACTAAACCCACATATAGACAGTCGAGAGCATTGTTATGTGCTGCGATCACTTTACAATGTCTTTCACTACTTCGTAGAGTAAAAGGTGGGCCATTTGACCCAGCTCTTATTTTTGCCAATTCTTTTTCATCTTTTTTGTCTGTGAAATTAAATACGAGTACATCGAAAGTATTCAAAAAAAAAAAAATAAAAAATGTAAAAAGGTGTTGTTACAGATTTTTTTACTGTTGCTTATAAATTTAGAAAGATATATTTATAACAATCACGATTTTTATTACATTTTAGAGGGAGTTTAATGGCATTTGCTTTTTTTTTTTTTTTTTTTTTTTTTTTTGTATTAATACATTAAGACTTGTAATGAAATGATGAAGTATATAAATTAAACTTAATTTCCATTTAAATTGTTTTAAAATATATAGCTGACTGGAATTGGCTTTTTTGATCGGAGACTTAGAATTTATTTAAAAAGAGACCAGAGCTACGACCCTTAAGAATATATTTAGCTTAATTCAAATTTCACAGTTTTTCGAATGAAATTGATGTCATAGAAAATTCCATAACACAGCATTGAGAACAGATCAATTAAAATGTAAATTTGTGTATGATACTGAGCTAATAATAATTGAAATTGAGTTTTTAGTTTTGAAACTGAGAAGTGGAAACAGCTGAAATGAAGAACAAACCAATTGAATTTGAAATCTTACATTTGAAATTCAGAAAAGATAAATTTAAATTAAGGAAAAAACATATTTTTCATTCGAAATTAGGAAAATTTGCTGTAACAGACCGCTCCGTGTTTACAGTCACCCTGCCTTAGTGGCTCTTGAGTGAGGATATACTAAATCCAGATGTGTAGCTGAGTGCAAAATAGTACTAAACTGATTTTCGTAACACGATGTCATTATCTGATGGGCTCCAGGTAAGATTTTCAACCAGTTAAGAATTATACATTAATTGATCGGTTAAATCGAATAATTTCTAAATGTGTTTAAAAGCAAATTTTCAATTTAAGTAAAATTGAAAATTAGAAGATGGAAGATGATAGATAATTTGATATATTTTAAAAAATCTAAAAAGACAAGAGACAAACTTCTTAGTGTAACACCAGCAGTGATGTTAAGTTTTTGCTTTTTTCCAGCGAATTCAAAGCTTATAGTACGGCTTTTTTGGTCGAAAATATGTTTTAGTTTTTAGTGAGAAGTTTATCGATTTTTAAAAGTAGTATAAATTTGAAATTTAGACATTAATCAGTATAATACATAAAAATATGTAATGAAATCATTGTAAAAAAAATTATGTTTCATTTTATAAAATTAAATTAAAACAAGTAAGAGTGTTAAATTCTACTGTGCCGAGTCTTTGATACCCTCAAAAATTTGGTTTGGTTGCGTTTATTCATAGCCCCCATATTAAGTTACTTAGCGATCTTCACTTCAATCTATCGAAAAATAAATGTTCTTACCAAATATGCCATCCTAGTCCCCATATAAATATAGCATCCTATATGAACTTTTACGTATTTGCAGGCAAACAAATCAATATCAATGCCACTCAAATATGATTTATGTTTATATTGGTATCCAATTAATTCGACCTAAGAGCCTTTCTCTAAACACGTGGTATAGAGAATCGGAATTGGCGGTCTATACCTACATACTATGATTTTCTTACCTGTTTTCTTATATTTTTAGATTTAATAATAGTTTTATCTTAATAATTTTTAATAAAATATAAAAGTGACCTAATGATAATTTCACTAGATAAAATAACGAAAAAAACGTTAATTGATCTGTAGGCAACAAATTCAGAACAATCGCACTTAAATTGATATTTATAATTTAAAAGAAACTTGTTATAGTCTTAATCTGGACTAGAAGTACACAGCTTGTTTTAGTTTCTTAATGAAACCAACTTTAAATGCAAATTGCACTTTCATAAGAAACTTGTGGGCATCGCTGCTATAAATCAAAGAATTTAAAATTGTTTAAGTACAAAAAATTTAAGTTAATTTTATTTTCAAAGGATTACTTCAAACTAATATGTATCGATAATAGTTCGAAATTCCTGTGAATTTTTTTCTAATTTTTATGAACTGCAATTTAATGAGAACACAAACATAAATTATAATCTCAATCTATTTTAAGTTCTTATTATTTTTTAAAATAGTTTTTTATAACCTCCACACCACTGTGCAGAGGGTATATATCAGTTTGTCATTCCGTTTGTACCGCATCGAAAAATGCATTTGCGACCCCATAAAGTGTATTTATTTTTTATTCTTATAACAATTCGAGTCGATATAGCGATGTCCGTCTGTCCGTCCGTCCAAAAAAAAAAAACCATTTACCTGATAATATTGTTTGTCATTATTTCGAGCAGGTTGCTATTGAACGTGGGGTATCATTGTGCCATGATATGTTCAAAATTATGAAGACATCTATGAAAAATGCTACAAATTCAGTATTCTTGTTGTAATAATTTAGTATTAAGTTTATCAAATTTTTAACTATTTCAAATATTTTGTTTATATTTGTTATAAATAACTAGTGCAATAAATCTACATATTAATGTAAACGTAACAACCATGTGGGGGTATCAAAGATTCGCCACAGCCCACTCTTGTTTTTAATTTTTTTGTTATCATAATTTTCTTCAGTATTTTGAAATTTTTTCTATTATAAAACTTTAAAAATTTCATCTTTATTTATTTGATTAAAGTTTTTTATGTTTAATTGCTATAATTGTTTTTAAATTTTTTAAAGCAAATAAATTTGTTTAAATATTTTGAAATGCCTCGTTTTGATCGATTAATTGAAAAATTTTTTAAAGTTGATAGTTATAAAGAACAAGGGATTGCATACAAAATATAAAATTTTTCCAGATAAAAAGTAGAATTACAAATCATTGAAGATATGCGAGTTGAGCTTGTGCATTTTTTTCCTTAAATTTTTTCGTTTATATATTTTAATTTTATTTTCTGTTTTTGATAACTTAATGCATATAAAATTAGAAACAAAGATACAAGTTTTTTTTATTATTTTTTTTAATAATATTAGTTTATAATACTGTCCGAGTTTGGCTTGGAGTAACTGTAGTGGTAGGCATATCTCAAAGTAACGGAAACTACAATATACAATTATGAAAAACAAAAACGAATTAACACCAAAATAAATTTTAAAGATACATTTACTAATTTTTGTTTATGATAGACAAAACAGCCACTCAAGAAAATGAAGAGATCAGTTGTGTTTACATAATTTCTCATATTACACAATAAATGAAATAAAATCTTTGAGAGCGAATGGTTCGGTATAACGGCCAATTGCAACATCCGTATATATTATACATTTATGAGTTTATTGGATGCATGCACAATATATAAAGCTGTACAAATGTCCATAAAGTATACAGTGTTCAGAAAATTTTAATTGTCATGTTAATGTTGACAAGAACGCCAATACACAAGGTACTTTTATCTGTCTACTGTTAGAAGGTACCGTTGAACTATTTTGAGCATCCCAGATAATGTTTGGTGAATGATATCTGAACAACCACAAAAATAAAAAAAAGTAGGTATATACCACTATAAAACAAGTGAGAGTGTTAAATTCGGCTGTGTCGAATTTTTTGATAACCTCCAACTGCGTCTTAAACTCAATATTACACGCAATGTTGAGTACGGCTACCACTTTCAAACTATTGCCGGTACTGAAACATTAATTCCGAATACCAATTGAATTTAAAGTTAAATGTTTTTTTTTCTTTTTTCAGTTTCTATTATATTTAATTTCTTTTTATAAAAAATAATGATCATGTGTTCTATAGCAATCCTATAAGTTCCCTAAGTCCTTCATAGAACACTAACGAAATTCATTATTTAACACAGCCGGCGTTATAATATCAAAAATTTGCTCCCTCCTAGAATGTTTTAAGACCTTAGAAGTTATACGATAATTAAAAAAGAAATCAAATGATTATTGGCTTAATATTTAAAATAAGCGAATTTTAAAATATTTTTAGCTGAATTATCTAGTAATATGTTAATTTAAGGATATATTAAATACAAAAAAAAAGAGCTACATAATAATAACAGGTAATAAATTAAATATATAAATTAAAACTTTAATTTTTAATTTTTAATTTTTAATTTTTAATTTTTAAATTTTAATTTTTAATTTTTAATTTTTAATTTTTAATTTTTAATTTTTAATTTTTAATTTTTAATTTTTAATTTTTAATTTTTAATTTTTAATTTTTAATTTTTAATTTTTAATTTTTAATTTTTAATTTTTAATTTTTAATTTTTAATTTTTAATTTTTAATTTTTAATTTTTAATTTTTAATTTTTAATTTTTAATTTTTAATTTTTAATTTTTAATTTTTAATTTTTAATTTTTAATTTTTAATTTTTAATTTTTAATTTTTAATTTTTAATTTTTAATTTTTAATTTTTAATTTTTAATTTTTAATTTTTAATTTTTAATTTTTAATTTTTAAATTTTAATTTTTAATTTTTAATTTTTAATTTTTAATTTTTAATTTTTAATTTTTAATTTTTAATTTTTAATTTTTAATTTTAAATTTTTAATTTTTAATTTTTAAGTTTTAATTTTTAATTTTTAATTTTTAATTTTTAATTTTTAATTTTTAATTTTTAATTTTTAATTTTTAATTTTTAATTTTTAATTTTATATTTTTAATTTTTAATTTTTAATTTTTAATTTTTAATTTTTAATTTTTAATTTTTAATTTTTAATTTTTAATTTTTAATTTTTAATTTTTAATTTTTAATTTTTAATTTTTAATTTTTAATTTTTAATTTTTAATTTTTAATTTTTAATTTTTAATTTTTAATTTTTAATTTTAAATTTTAAATTTTAAATTTTTAATTTTTAATTTTTAATTTTTAATTTTTTATTTTTAATTTTTGATTTTTAATTTTTAATTTTTAATTTTTAATTTCTAATTTCTAATTTTTAATTTTTAATTTTTAATTTTTAATTTTTAATTTTTAATTTTTAATTTTTAATTTTTAATTTTTAATTTTTAATTTTTAATTTTTAATTTTTAATTTTTAATTTTTAATTTTTAATTTTTAATTTTTAATTTTTAATTTTTAATTTTTGATTTTTAATTTTTAATTTTTAATTTTTAAAATTTAATTTTTAGTTTTTAATTTTTAATTTTTAATTTTTAATTTTTAATTTTTAATTTTTAATTTTTAATTTTTAATTTTTAATTTTTAATTTTTAATTTTTAATTTTTAATTTTTAATTTTTAATTTTTAATTTTTAATTTTTAATTTTTAATTTTTAATTTTTAATTTTTAATTTTTAATTTTTAATTTTTAATTTTTAATTTTTAATTTTTAATTTTTAATTTTTAATTTTTAATTTTTAATTTTTAATTTTTAATTTTTAATTTTTAATTTTTAATTTTTAATTTTTAATTTTTAATTTTTAATTTTTAATTTTTAATTTTTAATTTTAAATTTTTAATTTTTAATTTTTAATTTTTAATTTTTAATTTTTAATTTTTAATTTTTAATTTTTAATTTTTAATTTTTAATTTTTAATTTTTAATTTTTAATTTTTAATTTTTAATTTTTAATTTTTAATTTTTAATTTTTTATTTTTAATTTTTAATTTTTAATTTTTAATTTTTAATTTTTAATTTTTAATTTTTAATTTTTAATTTTTAATTTTTAATTTTTAATTTTTAATTTTAACTTTTTAATTTTTAATTTTTAATTTTTAATTTTTTATTTTTAATTTTTGATTTTTAATTTTTAATTTTTAATTTCTAATTTCTAATTTTTAATTTTTAATTTTTAATTTTTAATTTTTAATTTTTAATTTTTAATTTTTAATTTTTAATTTTTAATTTTTAATTTTTAATTTTTAATTTTTAATTTTTAATTTTTAATTTTTAATTTTTAATTTTTAATTTTTAATTTTTAATTTTTAATTTTTAATTTTTAATTTTTAATTTTTAATTTTTAATTTTTAATTTTTAATTTTTAATTTTTAATTTTTAATTTTTAATTTTTAATTTTTAATTTTTAATTTTTAATTTTTAATTTTTAATTTTTAATTTTTAATTTTTAATTTTTAATTTTTAATTTTTAATTTTTAATTTTTAATTTTTAATTTTTAATTTTTAATTTTTAATTTTTAATTTTTAATTTTTAATTTTTAATTTTTAATTTTTAATTTTTAATTTTTAATTTTTAATTTTTAATTTTTAATTTTTAATTTTTAATTTTTAATTTTTAATTTTTAATTTTTAATTTTTAATTTTTAATTTTTAATTTTTAATTTTTAATTTTTAATTTTTAATTTTTAATTTTTAATTTTTAATTTTTAATTTTTAATTTTCAATTTTTAATTTTTAATTTTTAATTTTTAATTTTTAATTGTTAATTTTTAATTTTTAATATTTAATTTTCCATTCACCATTTTTTATTTTCTATTTTCCATTTTTCGTTTTCCATTTTCCAGTTTTCGTTTTTCATTTTTCATTTTTCATTTTTCAATTTCCATTTTTTATTTTTCAATTTCCATTTTCCATTTCCATTTTCCATTTCCATTTTCATTTTTCATTTTCCATTTTCCATTTTTAATTTTTAATTTTTAATTTTTAATTTTTAATTTTTAATTTTTAATTTTTAATTTTTAATTTTTAATTTTTAATTTTTAATTTTTAATTTTTAATTTTTAATTTTTAATTTTTAATTTTTAATTTTTAATTTTTAATTTTTAATTTTTAATTTTTAATTTTTAATTTTTAATTTTTAATTTTTAATTTTTAATTTTTAATTTTTAATTTTTAATTTTTAATTTTTAATTTTTAATTTTTAATTTTTAATTTTTAATTTTTAATTTTTAATTTTTAATTTTTAATTTTTAATTTTTAATTTTTAATTTTTAATTTTTAATTTTTAATTTTTAATTTTTAATTTTTAATTTTTAATTTTTAATTTTTAATTTTTAATTTTTAATTTTTAATTTTTAATTTTTAATTTTTAATTTTTAATTTTTAATTTTTAATTTTTAATTTTTAATTTTTAATTTTTAATTTTTAATTTTTAATTTTTAATTTTTAATTTTTAATTTTTAATTTTTAATTTTTAATTTTTAATTTTTAATTTTTAATTTTTAATTTTTAATTTTTAATTTTTAATTTTTAATTTTTAATTTTTAATTTTTAATTTTTGATTTTTCATTTTTAATTTTTAATTTTTAATTTTTAATTTTTAAATTTTAATTTTTAATTTTTAATTTTTAATTTTTAATTTTTAATTTTTAATTTTTAATTTTTAATTTTTAATTTTTAATTTTTAATTTTTAATTTTTAATTTTTAATTTTTAATTTTTAATTTTTAATTTTTAATTTTTAATTTTTAATTTTTAATTTTTAATTTTTAATTTTTAATTTTTAATTTTTAACATTTCTTTTTTCATTTTCCATCTTTCATTTCCATTTTTCAATTTTCAGTTTTCATTTTCCATTCTCCATTTTTCATTTTCTATTTTCATTTATCATTTTTAATTTTCATTTTTTAATTTCCATTTTTCATTTTTAAATTTCATTTTTAATTTTCCAATGCTCATTTTCCATCTTTCATTTTCATTTTTCATTTTTCAATTTTCAGTTTTCATTTTCCATTTTTTATTTTGCAGTTTTCATTTTCCATTTTCCATTTTTAATCTTTCATTTTCCAATTTTCATTTTCCATGTCTCATTTTCCATTTTCCATTCTCCATTTTTCATTTTCTATTTTGCAGTTTTCATTTTCCATTTTTAATCTTTCATTTTCCAATTTTCATTTTCCATGTCTCATTTTCCATTTTCCATTCTCCATTTTTCATTTTCTATTTTCCATTTTTCATTTTCCGTTTTTCATTTTTCATTTTCCGTTCTCCATTTTGCATTTTCTATTTTCTATTTTTAATTTTTCATGTTTCTTTTTCCATTTTTAATTTTCCATTTTCCATTTTTCATCTTTCATTTTCCATTTTTCATTTTCCATTCTCCGTTTTTCATTTTCTATTTTCCATTTTTCATTTTCCGTTTTTCATTTTCTGTTTTCTATTTTTCATTTTTCATTCTCCATTTTTCATTTTCCATTTTTCATTGTTCATTTTCCATTTTCCATTTTTCGTTTTCATTTTTTTTTTTTCATATTCGCGATTTTTTTATTATTACGTGATAACGATAAAAAATATGTGCAATACTACCAACTTAGCTCATGGTAGTTGTGTTTGTTGGTATGATTGCATCATTTTTGTGTGGCTTTTTGAACTGTGAATGTTATTGTACAACTATTATGTTCAGCCACTAAAATATTACAACAAACACACTTGGTTTTATGTTTTTTTTTTTTTTTTTTTTTTTTTTTTTTTTTGAGGTATCTACATATTTTTGCTCGTATTTAAGCACAATGATGCCCGATTTAGCCCATTTTCAGTACCAACCTGCTAGGGATTATGGCAAATGATATTATTGTAACCTTACCCAGTTAATGGTTTTTTTTTTTTTTTTTTTTTGAATGAGCGTGATTTTAACATACAAACGGACACACGGACAGACAAAAAAAAACTATTTTGTTTTAAGTTTTATTCTTTTATATTTACAGGTGTTAAAGAAAATTTAAAAAAATTACCCAGTATCGTATCGCTTTCTTCATTTTTGTGGTAGTCCGCTCATTGGCCCCTAAGGGAGCTCAATATTTATAGTTTTCAGCTGCATTTTTATTTTTAAAATTAGATATGAGACTTTTTTGGCTCTATATCCATTTCGGAATTTTTCTCTCTAAACTTGACCATAAAGTTTCAAAGGGTCGCAGTTGTGGAATATTTGGGTATTTATTTGCTTTGGGACAAAATCTATTTGTTTGGTTATTCAAATTCCGCATTGTATATTTGGCACAATACTTAGTAGGGCCAAACAATTACTTTATCATGTGGATGATATTTTTTAATAACATTTATAAGAGCCGCAATACATTTTTCTTTATAAACTTGGGCATTAAGAGTTAATGCTCCTTAAAAAAGCACTGGCTTTGTGATACCAAGTTCACTTATGGCCAACCATAACAAAAATTTTCCCGAGAATTTTGTGTTATATACGGTGAGACACAATACAATGGAAACTTTTAACAGAATATATTTTTGACGATTTGAACGTTTTATTTATTTAAAAAGGGAACAATATTAACATAATATAGCTTAGCTTCGGAAAAAATAACAAAACTTAAAAGTATTCACATTTTTCTCTATTTTTGGTTTCAATATTTTATTGGTTATCAATTATTTTTTATTACTGGGGTCTAATCGTCGCATTCGTTATCGAAATTTTTCTTTCAAAATTATTTTTTTATTTTCCAACATAAATTACTAAGAATAATTTTACTCTGGCACATGTAACGAATTATGGGTAAGAATAACAGTGAAACGAAGTCTGACGTTTGTCCGTCTTCCTTAATTAATAATCCAAAGTATGGAATTTCGATTGATTTTAGCCCCCTGCTTCACAAAGGCGAGGCTGGAGTCAATAAATTTGATGATATACATTGAAATTTTTTGCCACTCTGAATTAACTGCTTCTATGAGATCTGTGTAATTATTTCCCATATTTTTTTATCTAAAATTTCGCATAGATTTTCTATGGGATTGAGATCTGGTGAGTCTTAACCACTCACTGCATTAGATTGGAGTTGTTTTCGGTCATTGTGCTGTTGGAACTTGCAGAACAGGGGTATATTTCTTTCCGCCCATGGATACATTACGTTATTCAGAATTTGCCTGCATCCAACTAGAGTATCTTTTACTATATGAATTGGATCCATTTCTTGGCCCAAAAAGCAACCCCATATCATAATAATACCGGCGCCAAACTTAACAGCTCTTACCTTTGGTCGTCGTATACACGTGCTTCCATCATGACCTCTTAAATTATACTTGAACTCTTCTAAAAATATAACAATACTCCAATTCCGTCTTGACCAGTTCTTTAGCAAAATTTATGCGAACCACTCTATTTTTCTCTGATAGTAGTTTATTCACATGACGATAACAACGAAGATCAGCCTCAATTGCTCGTCGGCAAACAGTTGGAGCACATAGTTTTATTTTCAGATTGTTAATCACCATTTTAGGTAGCATTTTTGGATATTTTTTATACTCTCTTGCTTTAGGGACTGCCGCCAAAATGTTGAGTCGTCACTGTACCTATCTCAATATATTTCTTAATAATTTTGATATTATCGATTAATTCATGGAATATTTCTCAGAACTTTCCTTTGATTAAAATCAGCAATAATATCATCTATTATTCTGGTTTTTAATTATTCACAAAACGTTATTCTGTTATTCTATAATAAATAATTAATTATGAAATTAAAACGTTAAAGAATACAATTGTGTTTAAAAAACAGTTAAAAGAAAACGTGAAAAACTTAAATATTTAAATAAAGGTTAAAATTGTATACATTTTCTTTCATACCAGCTTCCATTTTTATTGTTTTAATCAACTCTAGTAAAAAGTTTTCTCTGTTTTATCATCACTAAGGAAATATACTTTTTATACCCTATACCACTATGTGGTTTGGGTATAATGACTTTGTGCTGCTGTTTGTAACTACCAAAAATATTTGACCTAGACCCATCTTTTATTATACCGATCGAATCAGAATCACTATCTGATTCGATTTAACGATGTCCGTCCGTCCGTCTGTGTGTTCATGTAAAGCTTGTAATCTAACTGCAGGTCGCAAATATGAATATATTTTGATGAAATTTGGTATATAAGCCATGGGATGAATGCTATTGAAATTGGTGAGAATCGGTCCATGTTCAGATCTATCCCCCATACAAATTATGAAATCAACATAAATTGCCATAAGATCCAAATTATCATATAAATCTTAGTCAAATTGAGTTTGTATGTGTTTATTACATCCATTAATTAGTACTACAAAAATGATCCTTATGGGACAACTCTTAGTCATAGGTCCCATATAAGCTGCTTCCCGATCTTCACTTGAATCTATCAAAAAACAAAAATATTGCACGGATTCTTTTCAAATTTTGTTTGTATATATTTTTGCAAAATACAAGAGACTTTAACAAACATGGTCAGGATCAGTACATTTTTGGGCCTAGTCCCCATATAGATAAAGCATCCGATATGAACTTTTTCATATCTGCAGCCAAAAAAATTTAAAAAATCCCACTAAAATTTGGTTTATGCTTATTTTCTATATCCAGTTAGTTGGGCCTCAGAGATAGGGTCTCTAAACGCATGGTATAGGGTATCGTATAGTCGGTCTAGACCGACTATAATTTTCTTACTTGTTTGTTTATCTATTTTTTTTAATGTATTTTTCTTAACAAATTTTTCGATAGAGGACATACCAAAGACTGATTTCGCAAAAATAAAATACATAATTTTAGGATTTTATAGGTTCCAATGTATTGTCACCCGCTGTGTATATTTGTAGTTTTCGGTTACTTCCTGACAGGAAGACTCAAGATAATGTTTTGACTGACATTCTTGCCTTCAGCAGGGAAATATGACTCGTCATACATCGCTCATTTTTACTCAGATGAGGAAGTCATTTTTGGAAAGTCGGTAGCCAGGACTTAATAAATTTTTATTGTCTTTCTGTCATTAATGAAGGTTTTTTTCTGGATTCTCATGGATTCTAAATATGTGTATGGGAGATAGGTTGCATGCCCTCTTCTGCGTTATAACCTTACGCTTAGCCCCACGAACGTATGGTAAGAATATGAGATCTATGGGTTTAATAATTGAAAAGCTTTTAAAAATATCTTATATATTAAAAGAATTTATGAATAAACTTTGCATTCAAGATTTTTTTCAATTTTTTTCTTCTCTCAAACCTCTATAACTAGAGTTCTTATCAACGTAGGCTGTCGACATAGGTCTAAGAACACTCAGTGGATCAAGCTCCTTCTTTTGAGCTATTAACTGCTTAAATTCGTCGGGTTTGAGGAAAGTTATGCGTGGAGAATCAACTTTACTTTTACTGTACGTTAACTTATATTGGCATATTTTGGCATTACTGTACGTTAACTTGTCTTGGCAAATTCGTTGGGTTTGAGGAAAGTTATGCGTGGACAATCAACTTTACTTTTGCTGTACGTTAACTTCTCTTGGCATATTTTGGCATTACTGTACGTTAACTTCTCTTGGCAAATTTTGGTATTATATTATAAATATTAATATAATATAATATAATATAATGCTGCGGAGCAGCAGGGGTCCTCTAGTTTAGACTTAATATTTAAAAACATTTTCTTTTTATTTATTTCAAATTACCGAATACTTTAAGTATTTTGGCGAATGTGCGTATGCTACATATGCAAACAGTTGTACGTAGCTTGTTTCTATACCCAAAATAGAACATTGAAAAAACTAAACTAAGTACACACTAGACAAACGATACATGTCTTGTATTTTTTATGCTATCTTTTCAACATCAACAGAAAAAGCAACATAGTGAATGGATGACTGCAATATTCATACAACAACGCTGTGTTCGTGTTCACTCTACCTCTCGCTATCTCTCTCTTTCTATCTCTCGCTCTTGCACTTAAGAAATAATTTTGTTTAGATGTTTAGTGTGTTTAGAAAATGAAGATGAGCTGAAAATATCAGGCGAACAGAAAAACTAGAATAATAACGATGATTATTTAGTTGTGAAAATTTTGAATAAGAAAAAAAGAACGCAAATCTCAAACATTTGGCATGGTGGTATTCGTATGAAACAGGAATTTTTGCAGTGGTTTTTATTCTTTTCGTTGATGCTAGTGCTTGCTGTTGTTGGCATCTCTCAAATAAGGTAGCATTGTTTGTGAGATGGTATCGCATGTACGTAAAATAGTAGTAAAGTGGGTATTCATGTTAAGCAGATGTTGCTGTTCCTATATCGCTGCTTAGCCTAGCTGATGTTTAGTTGAATGGTTGCTTTTAAGTTGATGTGCATGTAATCTCTGCCAGCTAAGTCAATTTTATTTAATAAAGATTTTATCGCATTTAACGTGATTAGTTATTAATAGTTTTTTTTTTAAACATAAATTAACAATTGAATTCATTATAAAATTTGTGAGCTGGATAATTAAAACATCATCGCACTTAAAAGGAAAAAAAGGCTACAGCAGATCCATGGTGGAAGACAAAATAACTTAAAAGAAAAGCGAAATTAAAATCCCAAATATTAGCTCTAAAAGAAGATGTATACAGTCAAATTTTCCAACTGTGGAGGACTCAGAAAGCGAAATGACTCGTCGAAAACGATTCGGTTCCAATGATGAGGTCATTACTGAAACAAAAGCCTTTATTAACATTGGCCGGAAATAAGATTGAATTTTGCATTTAATATTTGATGTTTTTATTTAAAGCATAAGTACATCATTTCCAATCGTATTTCAGAATATATCAATTAATTTTCATTAATTATCAATTTTATTTCCGAAAGCAACAACTGACTTTCAAAGTTTATCAAATGTATTCCAAAAACATCAGAAACTATCAAATTCATTCCAAAAACATCAACTAATTTCCAGAAATGATCAAATTTATTTCTGAAAACATCAATTGGTTTTCAGAAAATATCAACTGACTTTCAGAATCAAGAACTAATTTACTCTACGAAAAGTCATTGTTTTTATTAGTGGTTTGCAGACATAGAAAATGTTTACCCACATTTGGACTTACTTTTTATCAACTGGAAAATAAATTGACAAGGGAGTAAGAGGAAGACTTCATTCTTTTAATCAGCTACAATATAAAAAAAAAACCCCGGACAGAAAGCATGAATGTTGTTTTGGCTGAATCGTGGCACCCGATTTTGAAGACATGATTTCGAGAAAACCACACTTAAAGTTTACAAGAAATTTGACCGATACAAAATATGTTTTTATATAGAAATTTAATTAAAAGTTTGTAAAATGCATTGATATTTTCTGAAATACATTTGATGATTTGGGAAATGCATTTGATATTTTCTGAAAACATTTCTGAAATACTTTTGATAATTTCTGAAATGCATTTGGTAATTTCTGAAAATCTGATGCTGATGTTTTCTGAAAATCAATTATCATTTTTAAAAATCAATTGATATTTACTGAATTATAAATGGAAATGGTGTTATTTTTATTACAAATATACGATATTAGTGCTATTCGAATCATAGATAGTATGGGTATCAAAATTGTTGTTCAAAGTAGGGAAGTGAATCAGGGATTCCTCGGATATGTGCATTAGCGCGTTTGACGAACATGTTTTTTTATTATTATTTTTGTAACTTTTAAAGCGGTTGCAAAACCACACTTAAAGTTTACAAGAAATTTGACCGATACAAAATGTGTTTTTATATAGAAATTTAATTAAAAGTTTGTAAAATGCATTGATATTATCTGAAATACATTTGATGACTTGGGAAATGCATTTCATATTTTCTGAAAACATTTCTGAAATATTCAAAATTCAACATAAATTTAATAAACACACACACAGAAGTATATTTTTTATTTGAACTTAAATATGTGTTTTATGTATGTGGTAGTAAACTTTAAATGAATTTTACTTAAAAAAAATAAAAATACCTATACTGTAAATATGGTGAACATCTGCAAAGAAATTCCTTTCAAATGGTATATTTTTGTCAAAATCGGTTGGTAATTGAAGGTGGAGAATATGTCGCAAGAAATCGCCTTGCCTATTAATATTAGATATTATCCGCGCTTAAAATTACCCTGGTCTACAAATTTAAACAAAATTGACTGCAGAAACGCAGTGATAGAGAAAACCCAATTAAAAATTCGAATTCAGTCCACCAATTTACCCTAGGAAAGATATTTGGTTGATCCAGTCCAAAACCTTGTTGGCTAATGTTATTAGTCAAATCTAAGTATTTCCCAAGTTGAAACCTCAATTACGCGAGAAACTGACAATATTCGGGAGTAAAGTTAAATGCGTTAGATAGGTTTCCGGAATACTTATCATTTGTAGTCCATAATCAATGCTTATATTTAGGGTGATTTTATAGATATATATATATATATACATATATCTCCTAAAATAACAAGAGCCAGATTGTTTGAAAACCTATTTAATGGATTTAATATTACGCAGAATTGAACTTGACAAATACTGAATTTTTTAATTTCAATGTTATCAATAAAATAACCTTAAAATAATAATAATTTTTACTGCGGGGAAAAGAATTAATAATTCGTAACCTAACCTTTTTGGTTTATTGGTCCATAAAGACTGTTATTTCATTTTAAGAGTTGTAAAAATCAAGAAACGTTTTTGGTGAAACGTCTTAATGTGAGTGCCCAGTGGTACAAGAAAGACCATATTTTTTTGTCGTGGTAGACGGTTTCTAAGTCAAGCTACTATTTCAGCCTAATCTAACATAACTGCCTTCATCATACTATTTAATTATTTGTTGAAAAAAACACTAGATAATTGTTTTTCCGGCTTACTCTTATTAACAACGGTACGACGTTTAAATAACATACGTCTTTAGTTTAAACTGTACTTAAACTCCCATTTAACATTTATGTTGACATATAATTTACCAAGCAAATCATATTAATTTTCTAAAACTAAAAATTATCTTGTCTCTTTGTAACAGATTTCCTTAAAGATTTCCTTATAGCATTTCCAAATATCTACAAACACAAGCACAAGTATTATGAAAACCCTAAACAAGTGTCATTATCATAACTTTTTATCTGTTTCTACATGGTTTGAGTAATTTTTTGCAAAGTACTATGATTTTCACAAGTACGGTGGATATGTTCTATTCTGTTCAAGTCTAAACGAGGCAAATGTACTAAAATGTGTATGTGTGTGAAATGGCAATGGAAGTGGAAGATATAAACAAGATTCTAGCCAAAAGGCAGGTGATGTTCGAACACATGTCAAAATATATGCATGTAAGTAGTTCTACTATATATGGTTCTTGTTTGTTCCACTAAGTAGGCTCCTCCGTTGACTAGTTTTTCGTTTTTTTCTTTTTTTTTTATTTACAACATGAATAGTATACGCGAATGTAAAGGCGAATGCTGCAGCGATTATAGCTCTTGGGCTTTATGAGCTCCCAGTGAAAAACTACATGATGTAAGTGTGTAATGGTGGACTAGTAGCAAAAAAATTGAACATACGATTACACTTTTAATACACGTGAATATGATACGTGCACTCAGGGAAAAGTAATGACATGAAAACGTATTAATGAAACTATCTAAAGTAGAATAATTTTTTTGGAAAAGGTAATAGAATAATAATTCATGCTTATACAATGTTTGTTTGTTATTTTTTTGGCCAAGTTATTTAAATTTTATATGATTTTTGTTAAGCTAATTGGGCCTATTATATTAATGTAAATAAAAAACCTTTTATTACATATTTCTCCCTACGTTTCGTCAATTTCTTGTTGACATCTTCAGGGGTTTGTCTATTTAATTTTTTCAAAAACATTAAATTAATACAAAAATAGTATACATCATACATTATAAACTTACAATTTTCAATTAATTTTTCACATTAAATTATAAATAGCTTACATAAAACAAAAAACATAAAACATAAAACATTTAACATATACTAAAATTAAATTAAACACACAACTTAAAATAATATCACAGTTTTTCCTTCTATTTTATTGCAACCTTGTAACTTGTACTTATATTATCTGTGTCTTCCTTTAGATTCATCGTTTTGTCTATTTTTTGTTGTATACGTAAGCTTTCAATTGTGTAACGTTTTTTATGTTTTGTTTCTATGTCTAGTATTGTTTGTAGGATCGGAGTGGTTCTTTCTAGTGAGGAAATTACAGACATTTTTAAATCTCAAAGACAAGTAATAGACTATAAATTTCTTTCTCATTCACCACGTTCTCCAGATGCAGCTCCCCGTAAATATTTCCTGTTTCCACAACTCCAAAAAAAGGCTCGACGGAAAGATATTCAAATGATGAGGCCGTCGTTGAAACTAGGTCTTATTTTGAAGGGCTTGAGATGTCGTTTTATTTGGAAAGGTTATGTGGAAATGTTGAGAAATAAAACTGGATTAACCCAAAATAATGTGTATCAATGATTTTCGGTGTGTTCTCTTTACAAATGTGTTTGCAAAATACAAGCCATGCATTATATTGTGAGATGTGGTCTAGTAGCTCCTGAAAATATAGCCACAACTATGGTTTTCCCAATGTTGCCAAGATTAGAATGTTCTATTCATTAATGTTGACCAGAAAACTCACTGAATTTTCAGTAGTTTTTAGAGGCATCTCAATATTTCAGGCCATATCTTGGCACAATGATGCCCGATTTACCCCATAAAAAATATAAACCTGTTAAGTTAAGTAACATTTTTTACGTTTTGTTTCTATGTCTAGTATTGTTTGTAGGATCGGAGTGGTTCTTTCTAGTGAGGAAATTACAGACATTTTTAAATCTCAAAGACAAGTAATAGCGATAGATATTCTCAAAAAGCGAATTAATTTCAGATACAAGCCTACTTATTTGGATCTTCAATAATATACCACCAAAAAATTACCATTACTGCTCACAACTCAGCTCAACAATACCGCTTCTATGGAATTAAGCGATAAACAATAATTGCAAAAGAAGGATATGGCGTGTAAGAAAAGTTTACGTTGTTATAAAGGGATTTTTTGTTACAAAGAAATTTTCCAAACGAACAAGATCTCGGTATTTATCCAAGTAAAACAGTAAAGGATATATTCACAAAAAAAGAAAATGGTTTCAGTTGGAAGACACGATAACTATTTTGTAATTGTAGATATAAAATTCCAACGAATATGGACAGAACTGATTTAAGTCTTTCCAACAACATCATACTTATATATTTTTTTTACTGGGCCAAAATTTTGTTGTGAACACTATAAAAAAAAACTAAAACTGCAGACAACATTATTAAAGAAGACGTACAAAGACGACCGAGAGAATCAACCATGCTATAGTTCGAATGTGCAAGGCGGGTCCTTTTTTGACTGCACCCAGAATTAGGGAACAAAATCAAAAAAAAAAATAATTTATTTATTTATATACAAGCTCAATTAAAAACAGACTCCGTGAAAGTAATTTTTATGGGCACATTGCAAAAAAAAATCACACGTGTCTAAAAAGACAGATCGAAACGTTTAAAATTTGCTAAGGATCATTTAAAAAAAAAAATTAAAATTGGTGAAACAATATTCTTCTTACGAATGAATCAAAGTTCAATAGCTTTGGATCAGATGGAAAAAAGTATGTGACACGTTATCCAAACACAGAATTTGATCCTATACACACATGAAAATCGGTGAAACATGGGGGAGGATGTGTATTAGTCTGGAGAAGCTTTTCTTGATATGGAGTTTTCCCAATTACTCGTATAGTTGGCACTATTTATCAAATAATATTCAAAAACATCTTAGCAGACGTTATGCTGCCTTATGTGGAGGGAAAAAATGCCTCTTTTATGGAAATAGGTACAAGATAAAGATCCTAAACATACTAGAAAGTCCGTACAAAAATCGCTCAGTGACAAAAAAAAAAAAGATCGATCGAGGATGTATAGAGCGACTTAAACATATGAATTGATAGTACTGAAGCTACAAATTCAAATCTATAATGAGAAGAAATCCATAAGTCAGGGAATTCCATACCCTTGAAAAGATGCCGAAAGTTAATATTATCAATGCAGCGTCGATGCAAATGAGTAAGTCGTTTCGAAAAAATTAAAAAAAAGTGTGAGAAAAGTTTAAGGTATGACCTCTCTTTAAAAAAAAATTTTTGTTTAGGTTTTTTTTTCATAAATGTCTTCTAAAATCCTTAAAAAATAATGCCTTAAAAGGATTTTTTAAAATTCGAATTATTTTTGGAGTTACAGAGCTATATATGTATATACATATTTTTCTGTTAATATAGAAAATCCTTGTAATAAAACTTTAAATGGGTTTTTCTCGAAATCACTTTTTTAAAACTGGGGTGTCGTTTTCCTCGAGAATCAGAAGTGGTATCGAAATTCAGCGGGCGGAGTTTTATAGGTCATCATGTCAGGCAGGCCTTAACTAGAATAATTGGGCTAACTTTACTACCGGAGGAGGGGTGGGGCAAAAACCCCACAAAAACAGCTAATTTTTTGAATTAAAAAAAATCGAGCCATTTTGACAATTTTCGATATTTTTGATATTTCCTACTTTCTGCAAGTTTTCGGGGCAATATGTTGTAAGGCATGTTATTATTCCAAGTTATTACACACAAAAAAGTCCTGTATCATCAGTTAAATGCGAGGGTATATACGTAGACCATAAATTTCTTTCTTATTCACCACGTTCTCCAGATGCAGCTGCCTGTAAATATTTCCTGTTTCCACACCTCCAAAAAAGGCTCGACGGAAAGAGATTCAAACGATGAGGCTGTCGTTTAAACTAGGTCTTATTTTGAAGGGCTTGAGATGTCGTATTATTTGGAAAGGTTATGTGGAAATGTTGAGAGATAAAACTGGATTAACCCAAAATAATGTGTATCAATGACTTTTCAGTGTGTCCTCCTTACAAATGTGTATGCAAAATACAAGCCATGTATTGTATTGAGAGATGTGGTCTAGTAGCTCCTGAAAATATAGCCACAACTATGGCTTTTCCAATGTTGCCAAGATTAGAATGTTCTATTCATTAATGTTGACCAGAAAACACACTGAATTTTCAGTAGTTTTTATAGGTATCTCAACATTTCAGGCCATATCTTGGCACAATGATGCCCGATTTACCCCATAAAAAATATAAACCTGCTAAGTTTAGGAATTAAACAGACGGACGAACATCGCTATCGACTCGAGTTGTTATAAGGACCAACAATATATATGTATATACTTAAGGGGGTCGAAAATACATTTTTCGATGCGTTACAAACGGAATGACAAACTGATGTGTTCCATCTGCACAGTGGTGTGGTGGGTATAAAAAATTCTAGTTAGTTGCTAACTGCAAATCAGAAGTTTGTTTAAATTACTGAAATTTTGAAATTAAAAGCAGAATAGTTCTATTTACTTCCTTAATGGAAGTCACTTCTCAGTTGGGTGGCATAGAAACGAACGTCAGAATCTACTTTCATTGGCACCCACTTCTATCCTCCAAGATTCGTAGCCATCAATCCGTTTTTAAATATGTTCTAATAAAGTTTGTTAAATTTATGCAAATTATGATAAGAGGAAAAAAGAATGAGTTACATCAGTGTAATTAAGATATGACGATTGGTACGATATTGAAGAAGTTCGAGTTCCACCAAAGTTTGAAACATTATTTGATGGATCTATATCTACCTCTCTTGCTAACAACATATCACTTGCTTTTGAAACGTCAATCTGTGCACAAAAACGAAAATTAGTTTGTTTGTTTGTGTTTGTAGTTTATAGGAGGCTGCGGTTTTGGAACGATCTGTTTAAAACTGCGTCCAAGTGCATATCTGGAAAGATACATAGGTATTTTTTTTTTGTTGGTATATCAAGCGGGCGTGGTAGCCAGGTTCAGATTAGTGGGCTCGTCAAGTCCCATACAAAGTAAATATATAAAATAATATATACAGAATACTATGACGCCTAAGGTCTTTAAACGTTGTGTGAAATGATTGAATATGAGGGTGCGCAGTAGTGGACGGGATCGAACCAGTGGCCGTGGCACCACCCACACAAAGACAAATATCTGTAGTAGTCTGAAACTGGACTCTAGAAACTTCGTATAAGTCCATAACTTATTGTACTGATTGGTCAAAGTAAATATGGAAGGGATCGAACCAGTGGGCGTGACAGCTCCAATACAAAGAACCTATCTGGAATGCTGTGATAGTGAGATCCTTGAAACTTTGTGTGAGTTCGTAACTAAAGTTAGTAGGCGTGGCAAAAATAGGTAGGATCAAACTGGAGGATGTAGTACCTCGCATACAAAGTAGATATTAATATGTGGACTATTACTATGCCAAACTTGAAATGTTGTGTGATCAGTTATTTATTTATGGAAGTAATCGAACCAAAAGTGGTGGGTATCGTACCAGTCCGTGTGGCACCTTCTATTAAAAGTAAATATAAAATATCATACATTTAAAATTCAAAGATAGAGACAGTCTTGAAGCTGTGTGTAAGTCCAAAAGTAAAATAAAGTAGTAGCAACGCACGTCGGTTTCTCAGTGTAAACCAAATGATGACACAGCAAAATAAATATTACAATCATGCTAGTAGTGATGGAAAGAAGTAAAGCCTCATTATTTATCTACAATGCAGGAGCATGATTCATAATTTTCAAATACAACATATAACGACTTGAGGTGCTTTCAACTGAGGGAGAACAAGATTATAAATATTCCCATATTCCATGTTGTTATATAAACCGGAAGCTGTTCAGCTGGGTTCAGAAATGAATAATTATCATTGAATGTTTTTGTCTTTATTATTATTTTTACTTTTTACTTGTTTTTTTTTTTAATTTTTAGGTTTAAATATGATGATAAGCAGTTGGCATATAAACACGTTCTGATTATTGTTATTCAGTTATAATGTGCACCAAACATTCTCAGCGCATCACCACGCTCAGTCGGTTGCAGGCTGTCATTGGTCGCCATTATTCTATTTTAACTTTTAATAAGAAACACATATTTCATGGAGAAGAATTTGGAAATGTTAAGCAATAACTGGTAAAATGTTATACAGAAACATAGCCAAAATATACTTGGAAGGGCACATGCCATTTAACTTTGTGCAAGTAAATTAAGCTAAATTATTTCAAATACTTAAAATCACATTTCATTTATATTGCTTAGACAACAATATATAATAGGAAAAAATATAGAATAGAGTGTACTCCCGATGGCCAAAAAAACGATATTGAACCTCAACAGTTTGTGTTCAAATGCATTTAAAGGTAATAAAATGTTTAAGAACTATTTCTAAAATGTTAAATTTTTAAATCAAAAATATATTTGTAGATTTTGAAAAAAATTCAACACCATGAAATGTAAAATAATATTTCTGTGGCAACACTAGGTAGTTGTACCTCGAGTTGTTTTTTTACCTTTAAGGTTCATTCGTATTTTAAATACTGTTTAAACTTATAGTAGAAACTTACAATGATTTTACGTTTATCTAAAAATCACTGTGCGTAACATCAATATGGTACGTGATTATAAAACCAACCTTTCCGCTGTTAAAATAAAGTCTTTACTACAATTACTCCATTAACATTTCTGAACTGTGGTGTCTCGATGTAGTCAGAATGTATCAAACGGTTGAATGAATTGTGGTTTTTATGTTGAATTGTAAACACTTTGTGTTGGTTACCGTTTGAACAGACCATCGTATTTAATAATTAAGATTATTTTACTGGGTTACATTGTAAGAATATCAGTAATGGTCAACCTTCTTTTACCTTAATTCTTGGTCTTCCGTATGATACATATATATCAGTATAAGCCTTTACAGCATGTTCATCGAGATTTCAGTCATTATTTAACAAAAAACTAATATATCAATATTTAGTAATTTCGAAAAATTTATAAATTCTATTAAAGCATCCTTGAGGCTTAACTAAATACATATGAGCACAAACAAATAGGGAAAATTGTAAAATCGCCATTAAAAATGCTTCATTGGCAGCACCTTTCTGTTTTCTGATACTCAATAAATTAAAGTGTCCAAAAATAATTTGTAAATCTTCCGAAGAAAGCCCTTTTTAAAAAAAATTGAAATTATTCGGCATTTTAAACAATTAATTTATAAGCCAGCAAAATTAATAGAGAAGATAATACAACTCAAAAGAAAACCTGTTTTGGGCAGCTTATGGCGGATACAAGACTCGAAAGTTCTCAATAAATTAAAAGCTAGAAAATCGTGCAGTGTATTGGGAGGCAAGACGATTCGAATGCCACAAAAAACAAATATAAATACAATCTATGAGCATTGGTAAAAAAAAAATGCGCCAGCTACCACTGAAAGGAAGATATCCTGGGTGAAACCTTGAAAATTTTGATGTTTTCTTAGATAGAGGAAAAATCAAACCTTTTTTGTGCATGTCTAAAATGGTCTTCAAATTATTGATTATGTGGTGTAAAATTCATGCATAGTTCCAATGAAGCAAATATGAAAAAAAAACTATAAGAACGAAAAAAGGTTTTTTCTCAGCACCTTTTTTCCTCCTAAATATGAGATGGGGCAGCTGGAAAAAAAACGGGTCCCTTATTTTTCCGTCCTCCATAACCAATCCTATACCACTCTGTAGTCAGAGTATAATGAGTTTGTGCTGACGTTTGTAACCACGCCCACCACCTTTTATTATACCGAGCGACTCAGAATAAGGGGTTCGGTCTTATATGACATGCATCATTCATGATGCGACAAATAAATGTGTCACACCACTTCCAAGTTTCCTTCAACTTCAACATTTCATCCACGATATTTTCAGTTGCTAAAACTAATAAATTAATACGCAGAGTATGCCATTTTTCATAATTAACAAGAATATGTTCTGCGTTATCTTCTTCCTCTCCGCACGCTTTGCAGTTGCCTTTTTCTTTAATGTTAAAGTGTTTTAGATAGCTATTTAGGCAACCATGTCCTGTTATTAGCTGTGTCATTTAATAGCCATTTGGAAATGTTTGGTATTAGACTATAGTTTCATCTACGTTTATCCTGTCTTTCCCAGAGTTCTTGCCATTGTCTCAATAACGTTTGACGTGCTTCTATTCTAGCATAATTACGCACTATAGTATTTCCTGGAACCTTTTAGGACTTGTGTCAGATTTCAGTTCTTTTATTAATTAGGAGATCTGCCGGATGAATTTGAGCTTGCAAAAGAGCAGCACATTTAGAAACCGTACGATATGCTGATATAACCCTTCGTTGAGGCTTAAATAGTTACTCAGTTGTATATTTGCCCTTTGTTACCATTGCGAAAATTGGAGCAGCATATAGTATTTACGAATGTATAACACTATAATGGCCTAGTTAGCCACACGTTGTTAAAATGTAACCGTACCGTAAATGTAACGTTGGCATTTAGTGCAATTATAGAACGTAAAAAACTAACCAGCATGTTGCTGTGTAAAGTTAACCGAACTTTATCAGCTATTCACAAATGTCACGCACGAAAGAAGCAAAAATTTATTTTCAACAGATTGGGACGTTCCGGTTGCGTGACAGTTCAGTTCGGTAACTGTTCTAAATGCTTACCATGTAACAAAAATAAACAGCTGATACGGTTGGTTACGGTTACGTGTGGCTAACTAGGCCTTAAGTCTTGTAGGGGATCCCCTCGGTCATCTAATGTTGGGAATTATCTTAGCTAATCTACAAACGCTCTACAAAACTATAGACCATGTTCACCCAGCCAACAATTACACGGGCTGAGATAATGCCGGTCTTACGACCAAACAATATCATATGTCTCCCTGTATGTTTGTCTGGCTATTTATCTCTCTGTCTATCTATCTGTATGCCTGTCTATCTGTCTGTCTGTGTGTATTTTTGTCTGTCTGCGTTTCCATGTCTTAATGGGTCTTCTTATTTTATTTAGAAAAATATAGATAGTTTTTATACATAAAATGATTTTATAATAACAAAATTGGTTAAAAGTGTTTTAATATATATTCGCGAGCAATAAGCAGATATTTCCACCATAGATATATAACAATGGATTATTTTGATCCCAGGAGCACTGAAGCCTTAAATAAATAAAAAATAACCGAATTATTTTTCTTAAATTCGAAATAGTGGTTTCATCGTGTTTAACAGAAAAACTCATTTTCCGTAATTTATATTTAAAAATATCTTAAAATCCAAAGCTGGCCTTGGCAAATAATGGGTTAACATTTTCGGATTTATCCCAAATTTTAATTAATTTAAAAATTTAACAGCACTTACAAAATGTCTTAATTTTTTGAATAAATTGTCTTTTATTAGCTTCGGGTCATATGTGACCCCAATTCCAAAAGGGTTAATGGGGTGATATTATTTTTTTCCGAAACCCTAGGCTATTTAAATAAAATATAACATTTAAAAGTACAAAAGTGATAAATTTTTGATACAAAGTATTTAGAAATAGTACATTTACAGAATATTTTACAAAAATCCCATTTTTCTCGAAATCCGCAAAAATAAAATCCTTGTCAAAAAAATTCTGGCATAGTGATTTACCTAAAAATGCACGCAGTTAATCTCTAACATGCATTTAACAAGACGTTAAAGAGCCAGATCAATTTTTTAAAATTTTGTTTAAGAAAATTTTTCAACTTGAAAAAGGAGTTTTCAAGATTTAATCAAAAAAATGTTCCATTTTCGGTCTCAATGCTTAATAGGTTAACAAGGTGGTAATAAAACAATACTTCATATCTGAGTACTTACAGGTATAGAGACTAAAACAAAATGTTGGCTTTAATTAATTTCTTAAAGTTGAAACAATGCCATCAAATTTCATGATCTAGTTTTTTTCTTTTTTTTTGGCACAAAAGTGGGAAACTATTTCAAATGGGGTAGTGATGCGCAAGTTACAGCCTCTCCTACTCAACTGTCAACCTCACCTTCTCGTGGTGTTTCCTGTTTTCACAGACGAGTCTCTGACGACCAAGTATGGGCGGTATATCCCCAATAACCGCGCGGATTAAATAACTGTCGCAAATAGCAGGCCTGTAGGTACAAAGATGGCAGCCCCATCAACAGGATTGGTCGTGTTAGGCTGATAACCTGATGCGTCTGAAATTAAAAATCATTCTCAGTACAACTACAAGAAATCTACGATCTGGAAATTCGATGACGACTATATGCTTTGAAAAAGTACTACGATTTGGAACATGGAATGTAAGGACGTTAAACCAAGTGGGCAAGTTGGCGCAGGCCAGTAAAATTTTGGAAAATTATAGACTGGCGTTCTTGGGCATGAGTGAAGTCAGATGGAACCAATACGGTCAGATGACAACCTCCAAAAGACATATTTTCTTCAAGTCAGGAATGCCCAACGAAGAAGATATCCATCAATACGGAGTCGGAATGTTAGTAAACAATAAATTTCGAAATGCCGTATTGGACTACAAATTTGTAAATGAGCGCTTGATGTTAATAAGATTTAAAGGTCACCAAAAAAATCTCACAGTTATACAATGCTACGCCCCTACCGAGGATGCCCAAGAAGAAACAAAGGATGCTTTTTATGATGCCCTTAACGAAACTTTAGCGATTATTGATAAAAATGATTTGAAAATGCTAATGGGTGATTTCAATGCTAAAGTTGGCTCGGACAACGCGGAATTGCAACATATTATGGGAAAGCATGGCATTGGCGAAATGAATGATAATGGAGAACGGCTAGTTGAGTTGTGTGGAATAAACGAAATGAAAATTGGTGGCACCCTATTTCCACACAAACGCGTGCATAAAATTACATGGATGTCACCAGACAACATCACGCAAAACCAAATAGATCATATTTCTGTTAGCGCCAAATGGAGTAACTCTTTGTGTGATGTCCGGAACCAGAGAGGAGCGGATATTGGAACAGATCACCATTTTTTATCTGGAAGGATTGTTTTTAAATTAAAAAATGTGGTCAACCCAAGGCCAGACTAGAACCAAATACAAAATCGAAAGACTAGAGTCCCAGCGACATCGAGAAGCCTTCCTAGAGCAAGTGCGGAATAACGTAATCGAACCATCAACGTCGGCAGAAAATGTGAATGAAAAATGGAAGAATATTAAAGCCGCTATAATCGTTGCCTGTGTTTCAAAGCTTGGAAACAAGGCAAAAAAGAACGAAGACTTTATATCTCCGCAAACATGGGATTTGATTGATCAACGTGCAAGTCAAAAAGATAAAATTAATTCCATCAACGATATAACTAAAAGAAAGGAAGCACAAAATCAATATCGACTGCTAGACAAACAGGTAAAACGGTCGGTCCGAGAAGATAAAAAGAAAGAAATACGCGATATGACCATAGAAGCGGAAAATGCAGCTAAGGTTCATAACATGAAAGACCTGTTATTACAAAGAAAATTGCCGGCACTGGTAACAAACGCGCATTACCAGTTAAGTCCTCTGATGGAATGCTAATAACCAACGTCGATGAGCAGTTGAAGCGTTGGAGAGAACACTTCATGAATGTTTTAAATATTCAAAACAAAAATGTGACCGTTACAAGAAACAATAACGGTACCACTCTGCCCATTAGAACGGATCCTCCTTCAAGGGATGAAGTGATTGACGCCATTAGAACTCTAAAAAATGGCAAAGCAGCAGGAATAGATAACATAACAACTGAAGTTCTTCAAACTGACACCGAACTATTTGCAAACATATTACAACCACTCTTCGTACATATATGGAATTCTGAAACGTTTCCGTCTGATTTGACAAGTGGCATAATTGTAAAACGGCGAAAGAAAGGTGATGCAACGGATTGCAACAATTGGCGTGGTATTACGATTCTCTGCACGGTGATGAAAATCTTCAAGAAAATATTTCTGGAACGAATGATTCATCAAGTAGACGTACTGTTGCGAAAAGAGCAAGCAGGTTTCAGAAGTGGCAGATCGTGCCTTGATCAGATAAATACGCTTCGAATCATTATAGAGCAATCTGTTGAAATGCGGTCAACCCTGTACCTTCTTTTTGTGGACTACGAAAAAGCATTTGACTCCATCCTCAGAGAGTGCATTTGGGCTGAATTGGAGAACATAGGTGTGCCTAACAAAATCATTTCTATAATCAAAAACAGTTATGAGAATTTTAAATGCACGGTTCTACATGAAGGAAAGATGTCCGAGCCTTTTCAGACAATTTCCGGGGTTAGACAAGGCTGTTTGTTATCGCCACTATTGTTTCTGATCGTTATAGAAGCAGTAACTAATCGTGCGAATGAGAACAAAGCGCGTGGCATTGTGTGGAATCCTTTAGAATCCTTTGGGCTTAAGACAAATGTAGGAAAAACCAAAGAAATGTGGATAACACAACGTCAACAGAGCAACTAAACTTCTTGGAACATCAAGTTGAACGTGTTGAGGAGTTTACTTACCTTGGAAGTATAATATCTGAAAATGGTGGTACCCTAAAAGATGTGCAAAATAGAATAAAGAAGGCGCTGGGCTCATACACTCAACTTCGCAAGGTATGGAGCTCAAAAAACTACAGCCTCAGCACGAAAATCCGTTTGTATAAAGCTTGTGTCCTTTCTGTCCTGCTCTACGGATGTGAAACATGGTTTGTAATGGAGTCAATACAAAACAAACTGCGCGCTTTTGTCAATAGATGAGGACGGATATGTACGACATAAATGTGGAGGTTATATTATTATTATTACAAAAGTGGTCTGGGGCATTTGCTATTTCTTGGCGAGTTTTTATTCGATTTTGAAGTTTTATAGCTTTTTGGGAAGATAATTTAATAGTGATCCCGAATTAAATAAGAATTACTAGGGGGTGCGACCGAGAATTTCAACACTTTTTCTCCATGTAATGAAGGGTCACCCTATTATACATATCAGTTTGTCATTCCGTTTATAATGCACCGTAAGATGATTTTGAGACCCCATAAAGTGTATATATTCTTGATCCTTATAACAACTCATTCACAAAATAAACCATTTTCCTGAGTAAACTTAGTATCATATTGTGTTGCATTATTTCGAGCAGGTTGGTATTTAAAATGGAGTAAATCGGGCATTATTGTGCCACGATATGATCTAAAATATGGAGACACCTCTAAAAATTTTAAAAATTCAGTGTGTTTGTTGTAATAATTTATTACTAAGTTTTTCAAATTGTTTACTTTTTCAATTATTTTGTTTATAATTATTGTAAATAGTGCATTAAGTCCGGAAATTAAGGTAAATGAGGGTATCAAAGATTGGGCATAGCCGAATTTAACACTCTTGCTTGATTATTATTATTATTTATTTTTTTTTTTTTTTTTTTTTTTTAAGAAAATGAAAAAAAAAATTATTTTTAGTACAAAAACTTTGTTTCAATCAGATTTACTACACAATATTTGTTTATAATATATTCAAAGAAAGTATCGCAAACTTCAGCTCACAGTGAAAATGATCCAGTCAAATTAATATTTAGAATGACAGATTTTAATCAATTCGGGACCGATTAGAATTTTTTTTTTTGTAAAATCTGGGAAAAATTTTTCCCATTCGTCCTGTAAAGCCTTTTGAGGTCATTCGCGTTAGAAAGCGGATATTTTCGGATTTCTAACTCCAGTTTATGCCAAAAGTTTTAAACAATAAATCCGGGGATTGAGGTGGAGTTCTGATAATTCTTGGACAATTGTGCAATAGCCATTCTCTTATTATCCGAGCGGTATGTTTGGGATCGTTGTCCCAATAAGTGTCCTTTATACCTAATTTTTCTGTCCCGATAAGTGTCCTTTATACCTAATTTGTCTGCACTTTTCTTAGGAAAAAATTATTCTTTAAAGATAGAAATGTTTCAGTGCATATAGCAGCTTATTTAGTTATTTCGTTTATTTAATTCAGCTACAATATAGCAATAGCTGAGCAAAAAAAAAAAAATTAATATTTTACAAAAATAACACAGATTTTAAATACAGTTATCAACATAATCGTTAGAGTTCAAATACGTCGTTAACCTTCTTTTAATAACATCAACAGTTTCGGATAAATCAATTAAAGCATAGTGTCTATTCACTTCGGCGCAAATTCTTCGGAATGGATCGAAATTAATCAAATTTTAGATCGAAGTTGTCTGTTAGGAAAACTTTTACATATTTTTCCAAGGAGGCATTCAGAATCAATTTTACCATGAACTAAGTTGAGGAAGAATGTTATATTAAAAATGATCCTTCTGTTTTTGAAAGTTGGAAGCTTTATTAAAGCCAAACGACTGCGATACAGTGGGAGACTTAATTCCATATTCCAAAGAAGATGTCGAAGACAAAATAGTAAGAATTGCTTCTGAACTGATTCAATTTTTTTGATGAAAACGTTGTCCCAGATTACTGATGCGTATTCAAGTATTGGCCTAACCAAAGACGTGAATAGATTTTTTGTTACATAAGGCTCATTAAAATCCTTTGCCCAACGTTTTATAAAACATAAAACACCATTTGCCTTATTAACAGTCATTGTTACATGAGAATTAAAACTTAGTCTTTTATCGAAGTGAACTCCCAAATCTACGAATGAGTCATAGATGACATAGTCGTTCGAAGATGCCGAATATCTAGAGAAGGTCATAGACTGACATTTTTTAGATTTAATTGCATTAAGTTCGCATCACACCACTTGTAGAAGCTGTTTAGGTCAGATTGGAGACGTATACTGTCTTCATTGTTTATGAGGGTTGAGTAGATTTTTACATCATCGGCATACATAAGGATATTACTATATTGAATAGACTTTGGAAGATCATTAATAAACAGCAAGTATAGGAGCGGTCCAAGGTGACTCCCTTGAAGGACACCGGAAGTAACATCTATATATTTCCATTTAGAGTTATTGAAAATTACACATTGCTTACGATGTTTTAAGTACGAACGAATCCATTTTAGGAAGTTGCCGGAGAATCCAATAATATCAAGTTTCGCTATCAGTTGATCATGGCTAACTTTATCAAAAGCTTTGCAAAAATCAGTGTATTAATATTGTATTTTTGCAGAATCCTGAATTTATATAGGAAGTAAATTTCATTAGATTAGTAGTCGTAGACCGTCCTTTGCAAAAACCATGTTGAGCTGGTGATAGAATTGATGACATTTCGTGTGATAGTATATCAATTATAATTTTCTCAAAAACTTTTGGTATAGTATTTAGTTTTGCAATTGCTCTATAACTAGTAGCATCGCTGCAGCTACCAGATTTATAGTGCGGAATAATAAACGAGTTTTTCCAACACTTTGGAAAGAAGCCATATTTAAAAGAGTTATTAAATAGAGGACGTGGTAGCCAATATTTCAGCACAATTTTTTAAGATGCAGCTGGGAATAGCATCTGGACCAGGATTAAATGAACTTTTCATACTTTTTAGACTCTTAAGCACAATCAACACGTCTAAGGATGAAATATTAATTGATGTCAGCCTTGGAATATCATTAGGATGTCGTGTGCTATTTAACGTCATTGTGGAAAATGTGGACGCAAAGAATTCAGCAAAAAAAAAATTTGCGATATCAACATCGTTTGAAAACACAGTATCATTCATTGTGATAGTGTTTGGATATGATGTAATTTTACGTTTAGAATTTACAAAGTTGTAAAACATTTTTGGATTTTTTAAATATTAGAATGCATTAGTAATGCCGTTTTCTTTTCTGACAAAAAATGTTGCACTTTATGTGCACTTTTTTCGAAAAGTGTATGTTTTATATATTCCGAATTAAGAGCAACCTTATCTTATACATCAATCGAAAGGTCTCAAAGTGGTGTGTTCATAAAATGCAAAAAAATTTGATTATTATCCTCTTTGAAGTCATAGGAGTAAAATATTCAGAAAAGGGGAACAATGGTGAAATATTCTCACACTAGGACCTGAAAGAAGTTAATGACTGCATTTTTTTGCGATTTACGAGGTATCGACTTTGAGACCTTTCGATTAAGGTATACGATAAAGTTGCTCTTAATTCAGAATATATTAAAAAATACACTTTTCGAAAAAAGTGCAATTAAAGTGCGACATTGTTTGTCAGAAAAGAAAACGGCATAAGATAACTGCGGTAGCATTTTTTTATTTTCTTGGTTATAATGACTTCTGGCTATAAAATATAGACTTTGATCAATTTGGTTAGTACTTTTCTTAAATTGTTTATAGAGCCTGTTTTCCGATTTTTCAACCATGCTAGTGAGCTTGTATTCCATGGAGTAACATTTGCTTTAGCTATTTGCTAAAAGTATCTTCAAAAAAGTTTGGATTACCTGATCAAAATTACTTTCATCGTTTGAAAATGAAATGATTTCAAACCAGTTATAATCAGACAGTAATTGATTTAACATTTGGTAATTAGTTCGTTTAAAGCACAATGATTCAGAAACACTAGAAATTTTAGGTCTCTATGGAAGTGGTGTGGATATTAAAAGTGTTGGATGATGACAAGCCTCAGGAACAGATAACAAACTTGTTCTAATAACACTGAATAGTGTAGGGTTATTTACCAACACGAGATCAAGCATTCTACCGTTGCAGTTAGGAACGTCATTTATTTGGAAAATCAGTTAAAGTTTTTATTACTCGTAGCTAGGTTCCTTATTTCTTTGTTAGAGATGAATTTAAGAAGTGGTTGTGTCCTTCAAAGTTTATGAGATAAAAATCCAAAGCAAACTGGGGGCAGCAATGATGATTGCCTATTTTCCTTCCCTAATGGCCACGCTCCCTTAGAATTCATATACCTTTTCCGAGGGAATATTTTCTAATTCTCCAAATTTGAAATTGTTAAACTTTTCGTAAATCAGTTTTTGAAAATAAATTGTTTAGATAAATACCTCAATAAAGGAATATTTAATGAAATAAATTTGAAGTCTCTTAAACAAATTTTGTGAACATCTGTGAAAAAATGTCTGTGCTCATGCATGTCTAATTTAATTGCAAACACATCTCAACACAGCGTATCTACGAGAGAAGGACTTAGATACGAGTACGAGTAGTTGCACAATGCTTTGCTTTGCCACAAGCAGAAATTTACATTTGTGCATTTGTTTTTCCAATTTCTGCATTCCATTTTTGCGCCCGGCAACAATTGTAAGCCACCTCAGACAGTCAGTCAGTCCGACATATGTATATTCAATAAGTCAGTTATGGTTTGTCATAAAAATCCAACAAATATCATTTTAGCCTTATACATTAATAACAACAGCACCAACAACAACAACAACAACAACAACAAAACATAAAATTGCATTACCACAAGGTATTTTTCTTGTCATCAGTCGCTGTTAACTTGTTGGAAATTTCTGTGCGCCGATTTCAAATAGATACAATAGTATAAATTTGTACGTCAGTTGACGACGTTCAATACGACGGTGTGTTGATTGAGGTACTGATTGTGTACTGCTTCTCTTCTATATGACGGTGTGCTTTGTGTGCTGCTCTGTGTTTGACTGTATTTGTATATATTTTTAATCATACATATGTAGTTCCCTTGGGGGCATTTTGAATTTTTTTTATTTTTTCGAGTACAATTGTATTACTACAAGTACAATGGAAGGAAGTAGGGGAAAATTATATGAAAACAAACAGAAACGAATAAATACCGGCCGGCCGGTAATACATGATTTGGAAAAAAGATTTTGCTTTGGTTTTGTCTTTGTTGATATTGTAGTTGTTGTAGTTGCTGTTGTTATTGTTATAGTATCTCTATCTCCTCCAGGTTTCTTTTTGTGGTTTTAAAATAGATTTGCACAAAGTTATTGCAGTTGTATGTAGTTGACAACTGCAATATTTGCATTGTAATATTCACTGGTGTCTGTCCGACAGCATGTACAGTATGATCTCGTTTCTTCGAATAATTTATTTATGCGCAACATGTTACTCATATATCATTGAAAAATAAAAGAAGAATCCTCATTTTCGTAAGAGTTTATCACATATGTAATTAAGAAAATATTTGCTTTATTAGAAGAAAATTCAACCGAAATTAGCCAGGGTTTACTGTATGTCGTTTTAAATATAAATGTTGTTTTGATTTTAATGTTGCCATTGGGTTTTTCTATCTGTTAAAGAGATCATATTTAACCATTGAACTGAATATTTGAAAGGTTTCTTGTTGTTTAGTTATCAACAACTTTCTTTAATAGTATACAAGATATGAGTAAGTCTATATATGTGTATACTACACTGTCTTTACAGTTATGTTCAATGTTTTGTGGTTCATATGGAGATTGTTGTTTTCCAGAAAATAATGAAGTAAATAGTTCTTTATTTCCCAAAGCTAAAGTTTTCTTGAGGCAAGCTAGAAATTAGAAAGAGAAGTGACTTTCTACACATCTTTTAAATGATTGCCAATGAATATCATGTGAATATAATGAACGGAAGTTTTATTTTGTATTTATTTATTTGTATTTATCGTAATTACATCGACCAGCAGAAGAACCATCATTAATGTGTATCCAACTCTGATAAATGTCCAAAAATTTTACTATTATGAACACTAGCTGCTCGAATAGTAAATGAGCTACTTGAGCCGAAGGAGTAGCTCGAGTAGTACAAAACTAGAGCATACAAGTAACTCAGGTAGCTCGAATAGTAAAAACTAACATATTCATATTTGAAAGCATGTAAAAAAGAAAAATAAGTATTTAAAGTAACAAATATACACTTTTTGGGATCGTGCAAGTACCAGGAATATCGTCCTTATTTTTTAATTGAATCGGATGTCCTACTGGCATGGGTAAACTAAAGATCAACCATTTTCAAAAAATGGTTGAAATACAGCTGCTCTGTGACTGATAATGCGATCTTCAAAAACAGGGCGCAAAACATCGAGTGTAGCTTCGGCTGTGTGGCACGTAGCGCCGTCCTGTTTTCTTCAATTTTTGTGAACAAAAATTCGTTCAACATGGCCCGATAACGATCGCCATTGACTGTAACGGCCACCCCTTGCTCATTTTCGAAGAAAAATGGCCCCATTATGCCTCTGCACCAAACAGTGACTCGTTTTGGGTTTATCGGCTTTTCAATGTATGCGTGTGGATTTTCTGTGCCCCAAATGCGACAATTTTGCTTGTTTACATACCCGCCAAGATCAAAATGAGCTTCAAGACGATTTTTTTTTTTTGGCAAAATCGGCATCTTCTGTAAGTCGATCGCAGGCCCACTTAGCGAAGCGAAAACGCATTGGATGGTCAGTTGGCTTCAACTCCTGAACCAATTGGACTTTGTATGGCGTCACACCAAGGTCTTTATGCAAAATTCGTCTCAATGATGCCTCCGAAATGTTCAATTCTTGAGAACGGCGGTGAATTGATGTTGATGGCGCTTCACGCACACTTTCTGCCACAGTAGCAATATTCTCGGGTGTACGCACTGTTTTTGGCTTTTCACGCTTTGGTTTATCGATGAGGATGCCAGTTTCTTTCACTTTTTTTCACAAGATAACGAACATACGGAGCTGACGGTGCTTATCTTCTTCCAAAATCCGTACGCAATTTTCGCACACATTCTGCAACATTACCATGATTTCCAAAGTAATGTCGCAATATTTCCCAGCGTTGTTCAAGCGTATACACAGCCATATTCGTTCAGCGGAAGGATAAAACTAATTATCTGTCAAATCAGACATGAGCTAAGTGTTACCATTCACGAAATAAGCACTAGTTGAAAAAAAAAACGTTAGATGGCGGACCCTTTACTACTCGAAAAAGATCAGCCACTGTCCATCCAAATGTATGAAAATATTGGTATTTCGATATAAAAAAAAAGTTGGCGTGTGGGAACAACTTCTCGAAAAAAAAACAGAAATTTTGCAAAAAGTGTAATCGACTGTATTCATAGCTTACTCATTAGGAGTGTTAAACCGACTAAAAATGTACCTTCGATATAGTACTACTCGACAGAAATTGACCACTTGTTACACAAGTGTGTGAAAATATAATCTTGTTTGAAGTTTGATGATATTTTCCAGAAAATGTTCCACGAAGACTTAATAAAAATGTATATTCCTTCGAGTTGAATACATAAAGAGAATATTTGGTTCAAGTTTCAAAGCATTCCGCCAAAAATTGAAGATCGCATGAACTACAATCGACAAAAAACAGAAATTAAAACAAAAATAAATCAAAAAAAAAATTTAATTTCATTGCCAACTACAACTACTCGAAAAAGATCAGCCAAATATACAAATACACAAATGTGTGAAAATTTATGCTTATTTCAAGTTTCGTGTAATTTTACGACATTAACAAACTTCTTAAAAGTATTTCGAAAATGTTAACGTTAACTTTCTCCTGGAAAATCTTAACATGGTACTTATTTCGATATTTATCTTCACACCCTTGACAAATATTGCCCATATTTCAAAACATCAACAAAAATTAAAGACTTAATTGAATGATTTTTTTCGCATGAAAATTTTCATACAATTATGTCCAATACTTGATGTTTCATGAACTTAATGAAACTTTTCATAGAAATTAAGATTTATAAAAAAAAAGGCTAGAAAAAATCATAAATTTAAAAATCATGAATGTAGAACATGTCGAAAGTGTTGTGTTAAGATTTCAAGTAAATCGGAGCAAAACTGAAGAAGATACAGTGTTTCCAGCGACAGGCCTCATATGGCACATATATCGTATATAAATAAATCAGTTTGTAAAAAAACTTTAAATCGATTTTGTCACAAATAACATGTTTGAAGTCCGTGAACATCATAACTCAAAATCTACTTGACCGATTCTTTGGAAATGTTACACACTATTTATACATATAAATCACCAGGTAACCACGAACGGTTTTTTTATTTTCCATTTTCTTCCCCATTTTTTAACAACAAATTCACCGAAATTTTATAGCAAAAATCGTGTTTTTCACTTCAAAATGCTGCCAAAAATAAAAAAATAAAATTAAAAAATTCTTCGTGATTACCTCGGGAAACATATCAGCTTTTAAACGCATTTCCATTTTTTTTATTTCACATTTTTTTTTTTTTTTTAAGGCTAGATCTGCGAAGCCGAGTGGCTTGTCTGCAGATTCTAATTTGGCTAGTTTTTTTTTTTTTTGCAGCGACAGACCAAAGCCTCTGGTGGGAATCGAACCCACGACCCCCGCATAATAGGTGAGCACGCTACCTACAAAACAAGTTTTTGTCAAGGCGCGAGTAGGTAGCGTGCTCACCTATTATGCGGGGGTCGTGGGTTTGTCAAGGCGCAAAACAAGTTTTTATCAAGGCGCCCCGGAGATTCGCTGTCACGATCTCATTTATTAAAAATTTTATTACAAAATTTTTTCAAAGATTCTTCAAATATTATATTATACATATCTTAAAAAAATATGAAAATACGCCTTTTTTTCGCTTTTAAAACTCTACCCCCACCCCTTAATAGAAAGTTTAAGTGGCTGAATTGCAATGAAACTTTATTGAGGTCATGGAGAAATGTGTACATAAATAGCATGTAAGGGAATTAAAGGTTCTTATTTTAAATTTGTAAAATCAATTTATGAATTTCTGCCTTCTTATCTTGTTTTTTTTTTTTTTTTTTTATTACAATTAAAGTGGGGTCGTTCAAAACTTTCGTCGACATTGACTCCTATTAAATACTTTTTAGAAAGCAAATAAAAAAATTTAAAATAATCCGATTTGAAACCACCTAATCGTTATTCTGAAAATAAAACCTATATGAAATGTTCACTTTCACCATAAAGTGAAAAATACTGATGATGGCCAAATGTTCCTTGAAAACCAAAAGTTTTTTAATCAGCTGTATTTTCCAATTAATTTATATTTAATATAAAAAACTCTTCTTTAAATTTACGCTTCACATGGTTTTCGTTTATAATTCATTAAGAGACTTTTATGATTAAGCATTTTTTTATATTTCCACTTCATTCACGGTTTTAATTTCGACTTATAAATATTATAAAACTATTTGCAATTCATCTCTTATTTTTGTTTTACAATAAACAACTTAATTTGTTTTCAATACACAAATAGGTTAAGAATATCCAATTTTTCCGTACAGTTCTCAAATAACAGTTGACACATAATTTTGTCTTTACACATGAGTTAAATGAAAAATACAGTTTGAAATAGTATCTGGCTAAGTTTGTTATTAAAACCACCATTAGTGAACATGATTTAGCTTATTATTTTTAAGTTTTTGAAAGAAGAAAAATCAGATTACTAATCAGTAATTTAAAGTGATGTTGTTTGTATGTTTTGGGATATCAGTTAAACTCAGTTTAGTTAAACTGAATTCTTTTTAACGTTTGAATCAAATAGTTTGAATAATATGTAGTAAAAAGAGAGAGTTTAACTAATCTTGATTTAACTGACCTAAGTAGTGAGGATAAAATATTATTCATATAAACATTTTTTTACTCTACGTTTACTATGTTAGGGACACTAGAAATATACTTTTAAAAAGTCATCGAATATTATACGACCTATAATATTTCCTATTTAAATTGTATCAAGTATACAGGTAACCATCCATATGCACCTTATTTGCACGATAAAGCTATTAGATAATATTCTTAATTTCCATTTTTGGAATTACACTAAATTATGAACAAAATAATGAATAATGAAAATTAACTTTACCGTTAATAACAAATGAAATTAGTAAGTTATTGAGGAGTTAAAAATTTTCAAAGTTGAATGGTGTTGGAAAAAATAAGGAAAGCACAAGTGTCCCTAATACTACAAGTCATTGAAACATGTTACGTATTTGAAAATTTGGGTGAGGATCACATAATGGAGATGATAATGATACTCTTTAATTTATAGAGAAAACTGTCATTAAAGTAGCGTACGAAAATCCAACGCAGACAAAAGTGAAAACGTTAGCGCTGCTGTTGATACTTCTTAGTAGAACAGTATTTTACAAATGGCTATACCCCACATTATGAGATTCGAGATAGGGTCTTTGATTCTACGTTTTTAAGCTCATAATTGTACACATTCATACAATTTTTACGTTACTAGTTTGTTATTCGGGCAGTTGTTTCCAGTATAAATAAATATCCAATTGTTTTCGGAAGATATATTTATTTTAACTTTTTCAATAATTACACTGGTCTACAAATTAAAAAAAAAAATTGACTGCAGAAACGCAGCATGTTTTTAGCTAATCTGGGTGCGCTGAATTCGAATCTGGGATATCACGTCTTGTTCGTTTTTTATCGAATGGTGGCAATACTGTAAAACAGTCAATACTGACACTACAATTTCACAATTATTAATTTGACAGAAGACCTCATTCATTCTAAATCTTCATAATACTAGCGTTTAAGCATGTCAGGGAACTGGTGTGTCACTGATTCAAGCTATTTTTGCTTTATGTGTGGTAAATATAAAAAAAATTATATGCAATATTAGAATCATTAAATATAATGTCAGAAACTTGGAAAAACCGTTGCAGAACTGTTTTATACAAGTGGTCAAATGGCAAGAAGATCTATTTCGATTTTTCAATTCCAGTACTTTGGAAAAAGTCAAGTAACCACCAAACCGATTGTTATTTCTGTTTAACAAATATTGCTGGATTCGATATGAAAAATCGGAATGATATTACTTATGCGAATGTCCCATCGGTTTCCAAGCCAGTTCAAAGTCCACCAAATGATTTATTACCAATCATTCCCAGTGCTACGGGCAGTGAGTCCGAAACATCTTTCAACAGCAGTGGTAGTTTGAATGAGGCTGATGATGAACGCCATTTAGTGACTCAAGCTGCGCTGAATGATCTAATTCGGGATTTACATTTAACGAAGCAAGACGCAGAATTACTACCTTCACGCATGCAGCAGTGGAAACATCTTGTAGTTGGGACAAAAGTAACAATCTATAGAGATAGAAGCTTGGAATTGGCTGAATATTTTGAAAAGAAACACTACTCTATACTGTACTGATGTTGATGGTTTATTTCAAAATATGAACAGGCCAGATGAGAAAACTGAATGGAGATTATTTATTGATGGCTCTAAGTACAACTTAAAGGCTGTTCTTTTGCATAATGGGAATGAAAAACCATCCATAACAATTGCTCATGCCATTAATTCAAATGAAAATTACGAATCAATGACTGAAATTTTGACATTACTCAACTACTACGATCATAAATGCAAGATCTGTGGTGACCTTAAGGTGTGTGATTTAAACTTCTTTGTATATATAGTATAGACAATCGTAAATAACTGTAAATTAATCGGTTTGAGGTCATTGATTTGTTGACTGGAATGCAAGGAAGTTTCACAAACATTGTTGTTTCCCTTGTCAATGGGATAGTCACGCTACATGTCATCATTACGTCAGAACAGAGTGGCCAAAAAGAACTCAGTATTCACCAGGAAAATAAAACATTTCAAATAAACCATTAATTGATCCAAACGACGTTCTTCCACCGCTGCACATTGGGCCTTTTTAAGAATTTTGTCAAGGCTCTGGACAAAGATGGTGCAGCATTTAAATATTTGTTAGAGGTTTTTCCCAAAATTTCATATGTTAAAATCAAAGAAGGCATATTTGTTGGCCCTCATATCAGGAAGCTATTGAATGATGACAATTTTTCACAATGTTTATTGGAGAAAGAATGTGCAGCCCGGAAATCTTTCAAGAGGATCGTGGACAGTTTTCTTGGAAACAATAACAATGAAAACTACAGAAACTGAATTATTGAATGTGAATGCACGAATGTCACTCAAAATGCATTTTCTTCATTCGCATTTAGATTTTTTTCTAGAAAACCTAGGTGTGGTGAGCGACGAACAAGGAGAGCGTGCTCACCAAGATTTTAATGAAAATTGAAAGAAATTATCGAGGATTTTGGGACAAAAGCATGCTGGGAGACTGTTACTGGACTCTAATACGTGAAACCTAACCAACAAAATACAAACGACGTTCAAATAACGCCATTCACATTTGAAAATTCATTGATTTTTAAATAAACTAATGATTTTTTTATGTAAAAAACGAATAAAAACATTTTTTTGTGTCTCGAAAACCTGACGTGATAGAGAAAAACCAATTACAGATTCGAATTCAACGCACCAAATTACCCTAAGAAAGATATTTGGTTGCTCCAGTCCAAAACCTTGTTGGCTAGTGTTATTCTAAGCAAGTTACTATAATGAACGTATTTTTTCTGTGTCTTTTGTTTATTTCTGTTATTTAAAATTGTACTGCATTTTATTTATTTTTTCAAACTATTTATGTGGATTTGAATGATGACAAACATGTTAAAACAACAGCATGTTAAAACAACAGATGTAGTAATTTTGCTTTTGTTATAAAAAAAAAAAAATAATAATAATAACACAGTGCGACAAACAAAGACTTTTTGAAAAATAAAGGATAGTAACGCTCTATAATCGGTTTGGCAAGTTTTTTTTTAGACCTCAAAAAATTCTGAAAATCAGTGGGTTCCTCGAACAGCTACTTAACACTTGGTGATACCGCTTAACTATATGTGGCAATAATTTAGCTAAGAATTTAATGGGGAAAAAAATTTTTTTTTCTACACTTTCTTAAAAAAAAAAATATAGGAAAAATGTTTGTCACGTTTTTCGGTATAATTTATAAGGAGTGCTAATTTTACACTAACTGTATATGGCAAGATTGTAACCACGTGAAGCTGAAAAACTTTTGTGAACATACCAATAAAATAAATAGCTCATAAAGACCACTTTGTACCTTAAAAATTTACGTTTTTCACCAAAACAATACATTTTTTTTTTTTAAATAATATTATATTATGGCATTATCGGACCTTAATTTCTTCAAAAATGATCAATGATTTTTTTTAAATATGGATGACATTGATCCGGGCGAGATGTTTCAACCGGATGGGGCTACGTGCCATACTGCGACCTCAACCATCGAGATTTTGAGAAATAGGCCTGTAAATTGGCGTCCAAAGTAGTGAGATTTGACATCTCTCGATTATTTCCTGTGGGGCTACGTGAAGTCACTGGTTTGTGCTGATAAACCAGCAACAATTGACGCAACAGTGTTTGGAGTGCAACACTGTTTGTGTTATTCGTGACATACGGCCAGCAATGCTCGAAAAAGTGGCCCAAAATTGGACGTCCAGAATGCACTTCGTCAAGTACAGCCGCGTCAGGAACAACCCGAAATCATTTCCAAATGTTAGTGCCATGTGTCTTACGAAAACTTTTTGATTAAAATTTTCAAGTTCTATTAGGCTTAAATAAGCAACATTTAGCATCTATAATATTAATAGGTTAGGCGATTTCTTGTGACTGATGTTTTGTTCTACCGTTTTATCCCGATTTTGACCAAACGTATATTATTTGAAAGGTATTTCTTTTTAGCCGATTTGCAGATTTACAGATTTTTAAATTTTTTCCTTTATTTTGAGTAAATTGCATTTAAAGTTGCTACTAACACATACATAAAATTATACATATGCTATGTGTGTTTTATTAAATTTGTTAATGTGTTCGTAATAAAAATGAGTTTATTGTGTTATCTGACTAATATCCTTTTGTTTGTTTTATTTCAAAATAAGCTAATACGGCCTAAGATTTTTAATGTAAATAAAACTGCATTTAAATTACATTTCTTTCCGACGTTTCGTCAATTCTTTGTTGACTTTTTCAAGGAAATTAGTAACATGAGTATTATTTATCACATTTAAAAATGGAATTTAATTTACATCCAACATAAACAACAAAAATTACATTGAACATATATTAATAAGAAGTACTCAGCTTAAAATAATATCACAGTAAAGTTATTGTATTGAGTTTGTTTTTGTGTTGATTTGTCAATTGGCTATAATTGACTAGCATACTTTAAGGGTCCTTATTTAATGAAAAAATAAAATTTCCTAGAATTTGCGCTCGAATTTCGAGGGCTGGAATCTGCTAGTATAATTGAATGAACTTATAATTGTGAAACGCATCTTAAATTTTTCGTGAGGTAGGCTTTACTAATATGAAAAAATATTTACATTCGATTTAACGCAAGATTTCAGTCTAAAATTCTAAATTAATTGTGTGGTTTATATTAATATCTGGCCCTAAAATAGAACTTCAAACGATTTTTTTTTTCGATCCCAACAAACCGCGTGTATTGAGACTTATATATATGTGATGGGGCAGTATTGTGTTAATAATAAAAACGTTTTTGTGGCATTTGGAGAAAACAAATATTTTTATTTTATTTTTTTACTCTCATAAGTTTAATAATATCACAAATTTAAAAAGGATATTATAGCGAGATTCTTTCCCTTTCAAAAATGGATTTTGGATTTTTCTTTTTTTTACTTGATAATTATAAAAAAAAAACTATGATGAAAACTACATTGCATTCAGTGCGAACGATCGCGAAAAAAACTAATATACTATTTTGGGATAATTTTTTATATACTATTTGACTATGCAATTTTGATATTTAAAGTCATATCCCTAATGTCTATACATATCTATATTAAAACCACAAGAGAAAATGTGTTCATGTTCCAGTAATTCCTGTAAAGCGTGAAGATCAACATAGGGTAAAGCAAAGTTTCTTACAACTTATTAAGATAATATCTATACGCTAGCTGTCAAAACAGTGATGATGACAAGGCACAAAATTACGGAACTGATATTAATATAAATTCTGCAAATTATGTGAAAACATCAAATTTTTACAGGTATACTAGAATGGCTGTATCAGCAACAAAGTTGCAATTTCTTGTTTATAACATTTCTTCTTCTCATTAAATCAAAATATCATGCATAGAATTAAAAAAGGATCTTATTACTTGTAACTCTTATCGTCATGAAAGAAAATTACGTATGCCATGTTTCTATTTTGTCATGATCTAAACCGTACGTCATTGCAGCAGCAGCAGAAGCATCATCATCATCATCATCATCATCATCATCATCATAGTCGTCAACAAAAACAAGTAACATTAATGATGATGGTTTTGATCGTTTGAATTGATTACTCTGGCAATGACAGAAACCATCATGTTTTACAAGGAAATGCAATTTATTAAATGACATTCAGCATGTTGTCCAGAGAAGTAACACTATGAGTAACTGAACGATGAGTTTACGAGTATGAATTTTTTTGTGGTTTTCGAGGTTCTTTGTCATTCAACTAAATTTATGTTGATATTGAACGGTAGCTGTATAACTGTATAAATCGTAGATAAATAATAATGTAAATGATCGAAACTGCAGAACTTTTTTCATTTGTGACAAAATGTTGCAGCGAGACTATTTATGGCAGTATAAAAAATCTTCGAATTTCAATAAATCATATGCTTTACTCAAGATATCCTCAATAACAACCGGAAAACAAAAAAAATGTTTCTCGGACTGACAAGCTTTCATATCGGTTATTATGGGTATTAGTATTTTACATTTTAAGCCAAATACTTGTTGAAACTGGTTTAAACCCTGAGAAGGATCCGAGCGACAATTTAAGGGAAAAAAATTTCATTAGCGACCCAAAAAAAATTCGTGAAAAATTTGTTGAGAAATGTTGAATAAAATGCAATTTTATTTTTCCAAAAGTACAAAAACAAAACTCTGAAATCTCCAGATACAGTGTTTAAATATGTATGCTAAACTGCAACTTAGCTCCAAAGAACATTGGAAAAAATAAGGATTGAGAACGAAAAATTCTTAACACACGTTTTCCTCTAACTTTTTCGCAAGCATTTTTATTTTTTTCTTTTTTATTTCTTCATTTTTTTTTTATTCCTCTTTTTATTTTGCCTAACTTATTTTTTTTTTTTTTTCAATTAGTTTTTTTAAATCTATTTTTTTTTTAATTAATTTATTTTCTTATTTGTTTTTTTCTTACTTTTTATTATTATTTTTTTATTTTTTCTCTATTTTTTTTTTTAATTTTTGTTAATTTTTTATTTTTTTTTTTTCAATTATTTATTTTTTAAACTTTTTTTTATTTTTTTATGTTTTAATTTTTTTAATTTTTAAAATTTTATTTTTATTTATTTTTTTTTATATTTTTTTAATTTTTTTTATATTTTTTTAATTTTTTTTTATTTTGTTTTTATTTTTTAATTTTTTTTTTTTTTTTTTTGATCAGTTATATTTGAAAAAATATGTCAGATATTATGTTTAATGACAATCCTGTTCATTAGTTGTTAGTTCGATTAAATTGAATTACGTAATAAAAGTACGTGCTAAAATTAATAAATATTTTCAACAACATCAAACTTGGTCCTACGAAAAGTTAGCCAAAGAATAAAAGATCTGCCGTTAAACCCTTTCCAATGTTATTAGAAAGTATCAGAAGAATTTGACCATTGATAGGAAGCCACGCACTGTCAAAATGAAGTTTGTAAGGCCAAGCAAATAGAAAGCAGGTTTAAAAGAGCTCCCAACACATTCGGTATAAAAGCAGCCCGGTTAGCTCAATGTTCGGATATTTGGTGGGAAAAGTTAAAGCCAAAGCAGGTTTTAAAACATAGAAAGTCCAACAAGTTCCAAACTGCAACGCTGTAAAAAATTTAGAAGCCAAAAACAAAGCACGAAAATTGAAATCACGTTTCATAAAAAAATACTCATGCTCCTTAATGGGCGAAGAAACGATGTACTGGTAGATTTTTTGCAGCTTCCTGGTCAAAATTTTTATGTTGCTAGTGCTCGAAGAAATGTCGAAGATAAGCTTGGACCTAAAAGCCTACGAAATTTCCACAAAAAAAAACTTCCTGGTATGGCTGACAAGTAATTTGTTACAACGGGCTCTATAAATAGTGCAATTTATTTTAAGGAGTGTTTGCAAAGAAGACTACATACTTCCTTCCATAAGCCAACACTACGGTAAGAAACCTCTTGAGTGGCACAAGAATAATAAATTGTTTTTTGTACCAAGGGAGACAAATCCTTCAAAATGCCGAAACTTTGGCCAGTGCACATTAGGTTAAATGACCCATTTTCCCTTGCGAAACTCCAATTTCGAAAAGTTAATTTTTAATTTTTTTTAAATGCCATCATGTAGAGAATACTTCAAAACAATAGAAACGTCACTTTGTTTTTGTAAAATGCAACCTGACGTTTGACAGCAGCCAACCAAAGTCAAACTTCTTACACGTGTTTAGAAAGCTGTGTGCGCAGCCAGCTTTTTTTCTATCGGTTCAAGTGTTGTTTTTTATCCCTTCGCAATTAAATCAAGGAAAGTTCGAAATGGAAATCCAAAATATGGGTGAGTATCTATGTTCTTGTTAAAAAAAAAGTGACTTTTCATTGTTTGCTTACAAGGAATGCCGACTTCTTTTCATAACTATAAATTTATTTTTTTTTATTTGAAGCTTTGACTTCATGTAAGCATTTAATATTTCGGCTCAGTTCGGCCAACCAAATGTGAACAAAAATTAGTAAATTAGGATGTAATTAGTATAATTAAGCTTACTTGAAGCCGCCGTTTTCAGCAGTTTTTAAGGAATTGTGTTTTTTTCAGATTACTTTGCGTTAACGAAAAGTGAATTGTTCGACGTTTGGCTACAGCAGAGCTCGCAAAACAAGAAAGTTGCTGCAGTTATGGATTACGTAGTAAATAAAATTGGTCCTCAGAATATTTCCGAAGACTACGTCAATTTATTGCGAGAAAAAACGCGCCTTTTTTGCAAATCTCTTGCAAGAAAGTATGAAAAATATGCAAAACAGTTTGGAAAAAAAGCTGAAACTTTCAGACTAGAAAACAGCGTTTGGCTAAGCGAAGAATTTAAATGTGAATTTAAAAAGCCAGTCGTGGAAGCTGTTTCTGTAGCTGTCGGTCGCCCAAAAGTTCCGTTTTGCAACAAAAGTGAGTTTGGGAAATGTAAAGAGGCAGCAGATCTTTCAAAGTCAACGTATCACGAAACGAATTTACTAGTGCGTGCAGCAGCAACATCGGCTCGGAAACGAGGGAATATTGATATGGCAGCAATTTTGAAAGAAAGCCTGGCAAGCCCAAGCAGACCCTCAAAAATGAGACAAAAATGCAATGAAGACAATAAGACGCCAATTCCACTTTCAGCGGATGAGGCCTTAGCTTTTTTGTTGGAAAATAATTTCACGAAGGACCAATACAATGCGATTCGCCGTGAAAGTAAATCGAGAAACTGTGACATTTATCCGTACTATAACGCAGTTGCAGCCGCTAAATCGAAATGCCGACCAGATAACATATTTGTTAGCGAAACCATGGCAAGCGTCCCGTTGAAATCGTTGATCGCACATACTTCGAACAGAATTGTTGAAATGCAAAAAGATGTATTTGAATCTGTTATGGCAAAAGAAAAAAGCAATTTTATTAAATGTGAATTCATACTAAGTTATGGCTTTGACAGCAGCACTGGACAGTCCCAATTCAAACAAACTTTCAATGAGCCAAGTACGTCAAAATGTAGTGACGCATCGCTTTTTGCAACCACGCTTATTCCTTTGAGAATTATGTTGCCATGTGGATTACCTCTGTGGAATAATTTGGCGCCGCAGTCTGTACGATTTTGCCGACCAATAAAACTGGAATATGTAAAAGAAACGAAAGACACTGTTCTCAAGGAATATGAAGATTTGAAAAACCAGATTGACGCTCTCGAACCCTTAGTTATGGTGCTTGATGGAAAAGGTACTATCGAAATCTCCATTAAATTGTGCTTAACGCTTATTGATGGTAAGGTGTTGAACATATTGACAGGAACTTCTTCAAGTCAAGCTTGTCCTATATGCGGTGCTACACCAAAAGACTTTCTAAGTGTAAGAGATTATACTAGCGAAAAATTTCGGGGAAAGCAGTCAAACTTTCAGTACGGAATAAGTCCTTTACACTGCTGGATTCGTTTTCTCGAATTTATTTTGCATTTGGGCTACAAATTGGAAGTTCAAAAATGGCAGATAAGAACAGATGCAGACAAAAGGGAAGTAGCAAAAAGGAAACAAAAAATTCAGAGCGCTTTCTGGAAGGAACTAGGGCTTCGTGTGGACATGCCGAAAACTGGAGGCTTCGGCAGCACAAATGATGGCAACACGGCGCGTCGAGCTTTCACGAACTATGAAGTTTTTTCCGAAATTACTGGCGTCGACCAGAACTTTATTTTACGGTTCAAAACCATTTTAATTTGTTTATCAAGTCAGTTTCCAGTCGATTCGGATAAATTTCAAACATTTTGCTTCGCCACAGCTCAACTGCTACAAAAGATGTACCCTTGGCTACCAATGACGCCCACCGTACATAAAGTACTGATTCACTCGAAAGAAATCATCAATAACAGTATGCTCCCATTGGGTTTCCTTGGAGAAACTGCCTCCGAGTCGCGGCATAAAATTTATAAGGCAGACCGTTTGCATCATGCTCGCAGAAATAACCGCGTCAACAACCTTCTTGATATTTTCAACAGAGCTTCTGACACATCAGATCCACTGATTTCAACAATTTTTTTAAAAAGACGCATTCAACTGCAAAAATCGTTGCAACTTCCATCTGAAGTTGTCGACCTGATGTGTGTTTTCGAAGCTCCGATAGAAGAATGTGAAGAAGATAAAAGCGACGAGTTGAAAATTTTTTCGCCTGGATCTCTTGAGATCCTTGACAATTTTTGTTTGGAAAACGAAATAAACCTCCACGAGTGAAGTCGTAAAAATAAGCTTAAACTAACACAAATTTCTGTTTTTCTAATATTAAGTCTGTTTTTGTTATGAATTTTGTTGCGTCGCGACGCGTCGGTCAGAAAAGACTAGTTGCAGAGTAAATAAAGCAAAGAAAAAAAATATGTTGTTTCCTTCACTAGTTATCGTTAAAATGACCAAAATTAAAAATGTGTTCGGCTCACTGCGGTCGTGTCCTTGGACGGATTTCGTCCATATTCACACTGATCTAGCTATAGCCCAAGATACAACTTACTACTAAATTTCAATTCAAACGGTCAATTCCGTAAAAAGTTATCCCGAAAAAGTCCAAAAACCAAAAAAAGAAGTCGCCCACTGTGGGCGTGTCCGTTTGCGGATTTCGCTCATTTTCGAACTCGGCCTGAGATAGGCCACTTTGAAAGTTGTGACCAAATTTCAAGTCAATCGGTCAACTACTTCGAGAGTTATTAATTTAGCACTGAAAAAGTAGTCATTTAACCTAATGTGCAGTGGAGAGATATTGGGCTCCTGTTGAATATCACAAAAAAGTTGTACCAAAAAATAAAAAAAAAAAAATATTTAAAAAATTCAAAAATAACGATTGCTTGTTTGGACAGAGTTGTATCTCCTGAAATTAATACGAAGTAAAAGCTGTATGATATGAAAACTCATTCTTAACCACACTGCTCGTAGGCCTGACTTTAAGTGAGTGTGTTAAAGCGCATGACCAAAAAGTGCAAGGATAGACGCAGGTTCAAACCTCACGGCCGCCCTAAGTAGAAAAATTTAATATAGAAACAATCTATTCAATTATAACATAACAATTATCACAATGCTCAATAAATCGCTGATGAAGGCTGAAATGCCAGAAACCAGTGTAATATGTAGAATACAGTGTACTTTTGAATTTTTGAAATATATGCTTTCTTCTTCTCTACCACGCACCGTTGAAAAAAAAATTATTGCCAACCAAAACGAGTTCGGGAAAATTTTTTTTTTTTAATTTTCAATAAAATACATTATCGGTTTTCAAGGAGTACAGAAACAAAATACCAAAAACGCCAGACACAGTGTTTTAAAATCCGTAAGATTAGGTACAATAGACTATGCTAAGTTCCAACTGGCCATGTTGCATTCAAATTTCGCTCATTAACGAATCATATGAGCATAACGAATCATGTAAGCAAAAAATTAAAAATCGATGTTTTTAATTAATTATAATGCTCCCTCCCAAAAATTATAATAAAGAATATCTGTAAGAAAATCAAAAGGACTTAACTAGAAGAAATGTAATACTGTCCTAATTAAAGGGTGACTTTTCAGTTTCACCTTCAATTTAAACTTTGTTTTGGGAAAATAATTTGATTGCTGGTTGCTAGTTGTGTCTTCGACATCTGGTCTAAATTTCATGCGAATTTTTTTCTGTTGCTTGTCTTTGCCTTTTTAACTATTACTAGCATAGCACAGCACTGGAAACTTGAGTGCAAATTCTAGGAATTTTATTTTTGCATCCAATTTTTTCTTTCAATGTCTTTGTAATCTATATATATATATAATTTATGACTATTTAAACAAAATTCATTAAATTCCATAATAAATATTTGTTGAACACAAAGAATATATATAAATGAATTTGTTAATAAATAATTTTATAAGAGCCTTAAGGTATGCAAATCAATTTTAGCAATTCACAATTCAACACAGGGCCGTGATATACAATTATAATGAAATGCGATGAATTGTGAATTGGCTAAAATCGATTAGCAGACGTTTAGGCTCTTATAAATTTATTTATTATAAATATTTTATTTTAATTAATTTAATATATTTTTAACACATATTATACATAAATATTATCATTCGGCACTTATCCTCCAGATGATCAATAACTATGCCAAATTTCCGTTCCTCCTCCATCCGCGCATTTTGCTTAAAAACGGTCACAAAGATTTTCCTTCACGTATTATTATATAGATCAGCTGATGACAGTTTCGTAGCCGATTTACGATCACATTATTTACTTGCCAGCTCTTGTTTGGAATCTGTCAGGGTCCGGACCCTAGGTTTACGCGGCCTCCACGTTAAGGGTACGTGGAGCGTAAGTGAGTAATGGTAACGTTCGTTAAAGAAGGCAAAGAACCGCTATCCCCTGCGGTTATTTCCTGTTTTCAAATTAGAAGGAATGCTTCAGTGGAAACAGATTTGGGGCAAATGAAGAGCTTATCTCTAAAACAAACGCCTAGTTGAACTCGAGAAAAAAAATGAAAATAATTGGAAAAACACTGGACTAAATATATCGAGGTAAACGAATTCTTTGTTCTACGAAAGATATATTTTATTCAAAAAGCCACTGAATTATCGAATTACCCTTTTATTGGCTCTTGTGACAATTTCAAATAATTGTTTAAAGATGTTAAAGCTCTATTTAAAGGATTTTTAGGGAAACATAGATTCATTACATTACCAATGAATTCCAATAATTAGAGAAAATGAATTTGATTGAAATCTTTAAAAAGAATAAAAAAAAATGTATGTAAAACATTGAGTTAGAAAATTAATGACCTAGTAGCGGAATATTTTGTTAAACTAAAAAGTTTTTATTGCCACCGCCATATTTTAAACAACGGCAAATCATTAAATACCTGTAACTACAATGTATAAACATACCACATAGAAAATGCTGGTAACTTTAAGCAAAAAACTCACAATCCACTTATTTTATGCAATAAATTGACATTATTATTTTAATGGCTGCAAATATTTACTTCCGTTGCTTTATTTTCCCATAATATGCACCATGAAAATGCAACTGCAAACCAAACCATTTACATCAGCCAAATAGGCTTGGAAGTTTTCCTCTTTTTTTTTTGTATTACTGCTTTATTCTCGGTATCATGTTTATAATCAAATTGTTTTACTCCCTCAATTCCACATTAAATAATGTTGTTTAGTGTTTTTATGCTGCCCCTCTTCGTGTTTCATTTTTTTTTTTTTTTTTTTTTTTTTTTGTTCTGTTTTCATTAAAAGGCATTCAACAAGTGGTGAACAACTGATTGCAACTACCGACCACCTACATTCTCGTACGTACACTCCATCACTCGGTATACCAATATTTACACAGTGTAGCTTGTGAACGAGCCATTTTACTAGACAACAACAAAAAGGCTAAATGATGACAACAACGCCGATGGAGTAGGAGGATGTAATAATGAGAGGATGATACGAGCAATAGTATAAGCAAAAAAATAGAAGAAGAAACATTCAAACATAACCTAAATCGTGTTTTCTTTCTTTTTGCTAGCATGTAGTTTATTTTGTTTTCTCAACTATGGAAAAAGGAAATTTCTAAAAACAATGTAATGTCGATGGAAAATGATAGCCGAGAGTTTGTAGTGACTGGCTCTGTTGTGTGAGAAATAGAGAAGGGCCGCTTGTCGCTAAACAATTTTTCAGCGTGGTAACACAAGTGATATTTAGAGATTTTTATAAACTACGACTTTACTAAGCTAGGGTTGCCAGTACTATACACAGAAAAAGAATTGATTGGAATTCGGTTATCACTAGAACAATTTTATTAGGTATTTACAATTTTTTATTTTCTTCGCTAAAAACTTTATTAACTTTAATCATATAAAATTAAAGTTTTTATAAATGTTAATTTAGTTCCGTTTACCAATCAATGTATTTATAAAAATTATTAAACTACTCAATTAAGGCAACTACTCTACGTCCAAAAGTATTTGCCGACCCTAAAATATGTTTTTCGGTTTTTCGCTAATACTTTCCGTTTAAAAGTCATAAAATTATTGCAGATAGAATTTTTCATTCATTTTTGAGTAATATATTTTATTATATGCAATCAGAACATTCAAGGTGTTCACAAGGAAGGGTGTCCTAACTGTTGTATGTGTCATATGTGCAAAACTTTTTCAACAGTTGTATAATTGTTGTTGATATATTCCATACAACAAAAATTATACGACAATACAACGTTAGCAGGTATGTTTTTGCGGTGTACTATGTGATCAGCTGTTTTTTGTTTACAATTTAACTCTCCGTCTAGCAACACTTCTGGTACCCTTAAACGAATGACAAGGTCCGTAGGGACCTATTTTTGTTGATATGACATTTTCTATGAAAAAGACATTTTAAAATTTTTGTTTTATTTTATTATTGTTTATTAATTAAAGTGTTGATAAATTAATTAAAATATTTTTTTTAATCCATTGCATTCCATATCCTTGGATATGCAGTTATGCGAGTATTCAGGGCACGTTCTTCAATGTTGGGTAGTGCCAATTGCTTAGTGAGCATAAGGAGGAATGAGCGCCGTCTGTCACTTCTCTTCACTGGCTTCATCTCGTTGAATATTATGAATGCAGCTATTGCAGCGATGCCGAGCATATTGTAAAACATGGCAAGCGGCCAGCGCTTTGTTGAGCGCTTGCATGTTTACGTACCAAGCATCTGGTCCATAGTATCAACGCCGGATTTGTTGGCATTGTAATCAAGAATGGCTAAGGGCTTCTTCTTTTCAGTTTCCATGTTCACATCGCAAGTGTAATGTTGTGTAGATAGCAAAATTACTGATTTATTCTTCCTGGGCACATATGAGCATAGTGCTATATCGCCTTCGTTGAACCCAAACAATGTGCTGTTGATTGGCCGCGTACGATTTTTATGTAACTCCCGTGAAGGTAATAAAACAAATGCTAAATTCGAAGAACTCGTTTGGGTAACTTTTGGGGTACCTTGTCCTGGCCGAAATAGGAGTAATTTCAGTTTGAATATGAAAAAGGGACCTTCTCGCTAACCGAAGGGTTAATCAGCTTTTGTTGTTTATTCCAAATATTTTTTGTACGTTTCTTGTAACTATTGTGGCAAAAATCGTAGAAATAAATAAAAACTGGAAGGGAATAATTATAATAAATAAAAATTCTCGAGCTCGAGCTTATTTATTAACATTTGAAAGGTCGAACAACTACAATCTTAAAATAAAAAAATAAAAATAAAAAAAAGGAAATAAATATAATTAAGAAAATAATTATAATTATTAATTATAATTATAATTAATTATAATTATAACTATAATTATAATTATAATTAATTATAATTATAATTATAACTAGTAATAAATATAATTATAATAAATATAATTATAATTATTATAATTCAGGTACATTCAGGTAACAATTATTTTGCTTTTATTCGATATTTTTTTCAGATGTATACACGAAATGTTGTTCACATTTGTACTATTTGTCGTCTTGTATTTCTTTACAATATACAACTATAGTACACCACATGAATTCGGTAATTGATTTTTTTAACAGGGAACAGAAAATAGCGACTATTGTGAAAAGAGATTTTTTTTTTGAAATTTCCTTACTAAAGGATTAGCGTGGGGTACTCACAAAACGAAAGGTTGTGAAAGGTTGTGACAGTAATTGAAAAAAAATTCGAACACATTAAACAAAAAACGACCGAGATATTACGTCTTAACTAAGAAAGTGAAAGTGAAATTTTTAAATATTTGATTGAATAAAAGAAAGTATGGTAAGAACTGAGGAGATTTCAATTAAAACTCGTCACCATATTCCCTACACAAAATTGGGAAAAGCAATCAAGCAGTTGTAAAGGAGCTCAAAGTATCGAATCGTGGACTATATTGTGAAAAAATTCAAAGAGGATGGTACAATTGCAAAAACAAAAATCGAAGCGTAGTACCAGATTAACAACAAAACGAAATCAACGCCTAACAGATCCAGAAATAACCGCAAACAAAGGCAGCTGCCGACCGAATGCAGTAAAATAAAAGAAAAAGATTAGAGTGGGGTAAAAAATATGAAAACTGGGCTTTCAACGATTGTCCTTTGGTCAGCTGAATCGAAGTTTCAAGTGTTCGGCTCCAAAGGCGAGTTTTTGTGAGGCGCTCAGCTGGAGAACGTGCGTCAAATGCATGTGTCGTTCCAACAATCGAGCTATGCAGAATAAAAGGAGTACCCGATAAAACCCAGTACAAAACTATCCTGAAAGATCGTGCCAATGTCACTGGATTAAGAATTGTGGGTCGAGAAATCATACTTTAGCAAGATAATGGCCCAAAACATACAGCAAAAATTTGCGAGCAGTGTTTAGAGACCACAGTCACCTGACGTCAATCCCAAAGAGTTACTGTGGAATGAATTGGACAGGAAGGTTCGGACTACCTGTCTTGTATCTAAGGAAGAATTGTTGAATAAACTGCGGGAAGGATGGAACCAGATTACTGCAGAAACTTTGAAAAAATTGATTGAAATTGTACGAAATGGGGTTGGTCATATTGATGAATCTAAAATTTAAGAATAGAGTGTAGTTTCCAAAAACTATTTATGTAAATAGTAAATGTAAATACTAAGGAATATATGTTTTAAGTGTGAAAATTTTCATTGAAAAATAAATATGGACATTTGAGGGAGACTGGGTAAGTCATACCAGTACCCTGCCATTATATGAGCACTCAAAAAAGCAATGTGTGACGAAGGTAAATGTTTAATGAGGATTGAAAGACCACTTTTGACTTAATTTGGTTCCTTCAGAAGTCAATCCATAATTAGTGATTAGGTTTTTTGTGCAAAACCTTAATTTTTTTTCTGCTGATATTAATTTTCTAATTATTAAAATAATTTAATACAGTATTTAATTTAGTTTAAAAAACCTTACAATGACTTCCATCTCATAAAAGATCGGTTTTTAACATATCTCTTCCGGTTTTCAATAGTTTTTAATTTAAAATTTTTTAAAAGAAAAATTAGAAATAAAATTCAAAACTCAAATTTGTGATTTAGTGGGTGAGAATACATTTCACGTAAAGTCCTAAAACTATGTATTTTTCTTTGCGAAATTACTCTTTGGTGTTTCTCTACCGCAAAATAACAAATTCGTTACAAAAATTCTAGTAAAAAAATAAATAAACGAAAATAAAATTTTTTTTTTGTGATGCCAAAACAACGGAAACTTTTAAACTACTGTACCAAAGTTTATTAAAACAATACAATTAAAAGATAGTATGAAAGAAAAATTTATAAAATCTTAACCATTATTTAAATAATTATAGTTTCTGACATTTTCTTTCAACTGCTTTTAAATACAATTGTATTTTTCAAACTTATAAAAAAAGTTATAAAATTAATTATTATAAAAGAATGGCAAGAATAAAATTTTTTGAAGAGTTAAAAATCAAATAATAAATTATTTTTCTGCTGGTCCAAAGCAAAAGAAAATTTGTTAGAAATATTCCATGAATAAAACCATAATTTCAATAATTTCGAGAAATATCTTAAAAGAGGTACGGTGACACACGAGGCGCAGGCCCCTTAAAACGAGCCAAAAACACGATAATATAATAACAAGAGTTAAAAACATTTCAAAAAACGCTACCTAAGAAGCATGTGCTCGAAATGTTTCCCGATGAGCAATGGATACTGATCTTACTTGTTGCCGTCCTGTGAAGAGAGCATTGATATCAGTGAAAAATCGTCTGGCTTGCATACATTTTGTTAAAGAACACGTGAACGGGTCAAGACGGAATTGGAATACTGTTCTCTTTTCAGGTGAGTTTAAGCACTATTTAAGAGGCCATTATGGAAGGACGTTTGTGCTACGACCAAAGGAAAAAATACTAGACCTGAAATATACGACTAAAACTACTAAGTTTGGCGGTGGCAATATTATGGTATTGGGTTACTTTTCGGGGATAGGAATAGGTCCAGTTCATGAAGTAAAAGATACTCTAACAGGAATTGGATACAGGCAAATTCTAAATGACATAATGCATCCATACGCGTAGGAAAATATGCACCTGGCCTGGAAGTTCCAACATGACAATGACCCAAAATACATCTCCAAAGTTGTAACCGAATAGGTACAATCTAATTCAGTTATTGTTTTGGTATGGCCAGCCCAATCACCAGATCTCAATCCCATAGAGAATCTATGGGAAATTGTAGATCGAAAAATTTGGACACGAAATTACGCAAACAAAACAGGTCTAATAGAGGCATTTAATTATAAGTGAAAAAATTTTTCAATGGATATCATCAGCACGCCTCGGCGTTGTGAAGCAGTACTAAAAAAAATGGAGATCCAACAAAATATTGATACCAAAAGTAGATGGAAAGTTTAAAATTATTGTATAGAAAAGGTTTCCAATATTTTGTCAACAGAATAAAAATTAATACTTTTAAGTTTTGTAATTTTTTTTTCTGAAGTGCGTTTTTAAAGCTTTAAGTGCATCTGGCCTGGCTTTTTCCAATGCCGATGTCTAGTAATTTTACAGTTCAGTTATTTTCCTCAATTCTGAGCGGAGAAAATAACACAGCCTTTTCTATGCGTGCTCTTTGAAATTACTTATAATAACTAAATTTTTCTAGCACTTTAATAATAACTAGCAGATTGCAGCGCTCGATATTCGAGTGCAATTTGTAGGCAACATTATTTTTCAACTTATCCAATTCACAAACCAACACTTTTCTGGTTTGTTATTATTGTGAATGAAGATAACAAACTCATTAACAAACATATTAACACATTTAATAAACACACATATAGCATATGTATAATTTTATGTATGTGTTAGTAGCAACTTTAAATGCAATTTACTCAAAATAAAGGACAAAATTCAAAAATCTGGAAATCTGGAAAACAGCTAAAAAGAAATACCTTTCAAATAATATACGATTGGTCAAAATCGGGATAAAATGGTGGAACAAAATATCGGTCACAAGAAATCGCGTAGCCTATTCATATTATAATTAAATATCGTAGGAAAATTTGTGATCATTGCAATCGAAAAAACTTAGAAGAACAATAAATTTGGAATTCGTAATTATTAATTTTTATCATTAAAGATATATTAATTTATTTTATTCTTTAATTTTTATTTAAAAATAAGTAAATAAAAAATAAAATCAAAATCATATGATTCCGATTTAATCAATAAAAAACTAAATACCATTGTCTCAACTGAATATTACAATTTACACAATCGGATTAATTTTTAAAAAATTAGTTGTGTTAGACTTCATTTGGTAATTTTGAAAATAGTTTTCAGTAATATTTAATTATTATTTTTCAGACTACCAAAATTCAGTTGGCAACAAATTTGGTTGCTGCAATGAATCCGCGTTCTCTCTGTGCATGTAGGATATCTTTTATTTTAGTTATTATTTTTTTTTTTTAATTGCGGCAATAAACAAATAAAATCTTAATTCCATAGTAGTAACTAAATTAGACAATTCGTATAATCGAATTTAGGGTTGTTTAAAAATGCTAATTCAGTAATAACAACAGAATTGGGTTGGCAACAAATTCGGTTGCTACAACGAATCTATTTTCTGTGTGAAGAGTTAACAAAGGATATTTAGAAATGATTAATTAAGATGGTAAATTGGTCGAGGTAGTTATCCCGCAGAGTTTCGATTTTCCGAGAATCATTAATTTTGTTGTTTGTGCTTCACTTCCAATACCATCCTTATAAGTTTTTTATTATCATTTAAACTGACACCGTACTATTTCTCCCTATTGATTTATTTTATTAAATGGAAACATGTTACTGCTTGCTGATAATCAAATAGTGACCCAATTTTCCTTTTGTCTTTGTTAGTTGTTAAAGTTGGATACTCCTCGTCATTTTGTGTTGCTGTCGGCAGCAACATAATGTTGTTAAATGTTGTAGTTATAGTTAAACTAAGAACAACAACAAAAATATGCGATATTAGACTTTAAACAGTTATGGCTTTTAAAGGATGGGAAATCAGTTGAAGGCATTAGATTTATGTAAAATTATTTTTGATATCTAACCACCATACTGTAGGTGGCAAACTCGGTTCCCACTACAGAAAACCAAAACAAATCAACTAGGTTGCAATAAGAATGTAGATGATAAAAATCGGAGAGTATGAATTTGTGGTATAACAGATGACCTTACATTAACGGACTTGAATGATGAAACTGACCTATTTTTAATTTTTATTTTTTTTAACTATCATCAAATCACTTAAAAACTTAAATACAATATTTTAACAATTTACAAAAAGTATTATAAAAACCCCAACCCATAAAAACGAAGTTTTTATTAAACTCCCTTTATTTGTAAATTAATTTACCATCATGTAATTAAATAATTGACTGAAATAATTGAATAATTGAATGAAAATGTTAGATTATTTTTTTGTCGTCGCCGCGAGTCTGCCTTGGATCACGGGAAAAGGTTTAAAAATCGATCCAAAATTTTGTCGACAAACAGACAAGCAGTCACTACGAGTTAATATAAAGGGAGTAAGAATTAAAACTTAAGTTTTATTAACAAAAAAAATATCAGAAACTTGCAAAAAAAAAAATACACGTAAGGTAATTTTTTTGTATTATTTTTCGTAAATCTATGGAAGAATTCCTCACAACAAATTCTTCTAAAATGATCATTATGGGCATAGTTTTGACGAAAAATTTCAATGGAATAAAATTTCTGGTTGATCGTTGTGGAACAGTAAATGATAAGTTGTTTATAAGGAAATCAGAGCAAATTTCATCGATAATCAATTTAATTCAAAACGAGTAGGATGTGTAATTATAGCGAGACTAGTTGTATAGTATGGTAATCCCGTAACATTGTTATGATACAAATTTCGTTGACAAAATAGTAGAAGATATTTTTGGACAGATTCAATTTTATTGCAGTGACTATTGATAGACCCGTATTCTAAAATCAGTCTAATTAACGATGTCTAAAGTTGTTTAGTGATGTAAACGTCCATGAATTCTTTAGCGCATCATTTTATAAAAGCAAGAACTCCACGAGCTTTATTAGAACCCGTTGTAATATGTCGAAGGCAATTTAATTTAGAATTCAATAGAATACTCAAATCCACGAACGAGTCCACATGTCAAAAAGACAACAAAAACTATAAGCAAACAAAAATGTGTATACTTCGCAGATATATATCCATGTATATGTACATACTCTGTTACGTATGCAAAAATTTCAATATTTATTTATTTATATATATTAATTACAATGCAAAGTAAATTTGTATTCTAATTTGGGTCCAGGGATAAGCCGGGTGACAAAGACCATTTGGCTGGTTTTTGCAGCGATAGACAAAAGCCTCTGGTGGGAATTGAACCCACGACCCCCGCATGATAGGCGAGTATGCTTATATTTCAATATTTTTGAGTTTTATATTAAATTTAATCGGAGTATCTCTACATTTTCGGACGTTATTCCTCAGCTTATCGGCCTAGAGGCTCCAAATTCAATACCAACCTGCACAAAATAATGACAAACAAATGGTAAATGCTTTATTTTGTGAATGAGCGTGATTTGAAAAGACAGACGGACATCGCTATATCGACTAGAGGTTTTATAAGGATCAGCAATACATATATACTTTCTGGGATCGAAATTTCTTCGATGTGTTTCAAACGGAATGACAAACTGATATATACTATCTGCACAGTGGTATGGAGGGTATGCAAAAATAAATTACTACATTAAATATTGCTTAAGTTAATAACTTGTACGATATCCTTTACGCTTTACCATTATTAAAGTATCCTCATTACTTATTTTAACCCACTCATCCAAAATGACGCTATTTAACATTTCCTTTGGGGCTTTTGTAAGCCAACGGATTCTGCACTCCAGTAAATCGCACAAGTGCTCTATAGGATTAAGATCGGATGATTGGGGTGGTGACTTCAATTGATTTTTAGTATTGTAGATCAAACACATCTTGACATTGTGTGCCGTATGTTTTGTATCGTTATCCTGTTGGAACCAAAAATCTGATCCAAGGCTCAGTTGTTTGTTTTTGTTTGGAAATATTTATGTATCCAATTTGATCTATTATAGGCTCAAAAAACACGAGTTTACAAACCCCGTTGCCTACCATACATCCCCAAACCTTAATACCACCTCCACCGTGTTTCACCTTTAGCAAAAGATATTCTTTATTTAATCCAGTTTCACTTTTTCGCCAAACTAACGTTTTTCTTTTAAAGCCGAAAATGCAGAAGTTGTTTTGATCTTAAAATAAAATACGTACCCAAAATTCTGACATCAGAAATTAATTACTGACTATCTACGTGCTTCACGATCATGATAGTCAGATTTTTTTAATATTTTGAGAATGGCATCTGCATGGATGCTTTTGCCGAAGGATTCTTTGATTTTAGAACAAGTTTGGGATGCAGTAATTCTGGTGTAATGTTTTACTGACGCCTAAATAGTTCGCTTTTCGCGCTCAGTTAGTTTGGAGGGACGACCAGAACGAGGTTGGACAAAACTGTATTGGTGAAGTTGTACTTTTGATAGACCTTTTGCACTGAGTAATGGCTTCTGCATATGACCCGACTATTTGACGAAAATATTGACCCTAATTTCTAAGATTTATGATAATGTTTCTCTCGTCGACACCCATTTCTTTGAAATTGGGACTCATCTCAAAATATAGTTTCCAAAAGAAATGTAATTAAGTCAAATCTACTTTATTCAAACAAGTTTGTCTTCTACTAAAACAAAATCGGTCGTTGCATAATTCGTGGGATTCCCCTAACTGTAAATGTACGAATAATTTTTGTGATTATCAGTAGTTTTGCGTTTTAAACAAAAAAATTTTAAGTGGAAAGTTTCTACTATAGTGAATTATGGGATTGAGAAAATATTTATTTTTATTTTCAGTTTCTTGTCAAGTATAGTTACTCTGGGCTTCAATTTTTGGCGGAATGCTTTGAAACTTAAAGGAAGTATTCTCTTTATGTATACAGCTCTAAGGAATACAATTTTTTATTACGTCATTGTGGAAAAGTGTTAATTTTGTTTAACACTTTTTGCATAATTTCTGATCTTTTCGAGTAGTTGTCTCCACACGCTAACAATATTATCGGAATGCTTTGAAATTTTTAAAACATAATCTCTACAGATATACAAATTGAAATACTAATAGTTTTTCGAAGTGTTCTTGAATTTTTTTTTAATAGATATTGAACATATACTAAGAACATAATTTCATACATTTGATTGGAAAGTAACTGATCTTTTTCGAGTAGTAGTTAGCCCACTCCACAGTTTTTTTTTTTATATCAGAATGCTTCAATATTTCAAGGAATCTATTGATACAACTGAGTGGAAAACATAAACCATGGGTACCATGTATTTTTGGAAATTTTTTTTAAATGATTTCAAACATCTATGAAGTCAATATTTTCATACATTTATATGGAAAGTGGTCGAGCTTTTAAGAGTAGTAGTTTGCCCCCCCCCCCCAGAGGGACATTCTGATTCAAGTGTTTCCTGATATTTGTGGGATTCCAAAAAGTACATATTTGTTATACTAAATACTTATAGTTATCTTTTTACATGCTTTCAAACATGAAATATTTAAGTTGCCATTACTCAGGCTACTCGTTCGGATCGCATGTCTCATTTACTACACGAGCTTCGAGCTACTCGAGTAGCTTGGGTAGGCTCTAGTAGAAATCTTCCTTAAGATGTATCTTTCCAATGTATCCATGGTAAAAAGTTCATAATTCAAAATATTTTATTAACATTTTTATAAATTTTTAAAATTTTCATCTTCAAGTGTACGGTTACTTTTTCTAGCAATTGTATGTATATCTCTAGGCAACAAGTATATGACAATCTTATTTAAATTTAGTTTATGTTTATTTTGTATGTTCGTGCGTCTATTAATGACATCACCATATTTTGTTGGAAGCTAACATTAGACCTTCTCCCGAAACACATGGTGTAGTTTATTCGATAGTCGGCTTAGACCAGTTATAACGTTGCTACTTGTTGTTTTTAATGCTGTTCATATGGAAACACAATAAACACTTAAGTTGTTTGGCTGCTGTAGTTACTTATTTATTGTGTGACATAATTTTCCTACAGAAATAAATGTTAAATCCACGGTCGAATCGCTACTCAAATTGCTGCTTTGTTTATGTTTTTCACTTTTTTTTTTTAAAAGAAATAAACGATTATTATTGTCACGTAACATGCATGCACCACAAAATACTCGTATACTCGTACATACATATATAAATTTTATAGAGAAACCGTCAGTAGACAATTAGGTGAAGTTCAAAATTATTACATTTTGTTTTGTGTTGGTACTTAACACGTTCAACTCAAATACACGCATAGAAACTTGTTTGTTAGAGATCATTTCATGTTTTCATTAGACTTAATAAATCACATTGTTGATGCTAGGTCTTCTAAGTATGATGTGTCAAGAGATGAGTTTCGTTTGAATAGATTTATGAAAGCTAAACCCCAACCAACCACACCTTAAAGTTAAGATCTAAACAAGTGCTATGTTTTTGAATTTTTTTTTCATATGTGGCTTAATTGATAAGTTTATGTAATTAGATAATTATATTTTCAATATTGTTTATGCTTTTACAAAGAAAATTGTGGTGTCGTCTGCATTTTGGATTTCGCCTTCAAAACCATCGGCGGTGGCGGTTCAAAATGAGTGATTTTGACTAAATTAAAATTATTTACCGCATATGAGCGTTATATAAAATAGAAATGACATTTCTCAAAACCTAACCATAATTGTTGTCCGTTTTTACAATTTCTTATTTTTTTACAAAAAGAATAATGTTTTTTTTTGTTTTCAAAGAAAGAATTATCTTCTATCTGAAAAAATTCATTATTTTTATATTATTAGAGTAGATCATGGGTAAATGAGAAAAGAAATCGGCTATACCTTACTACGATTAAAAAACAGATGTTCGTCTATAACAATTTTAAGTTGGTTAAAATATTTAGAAAAAAACGCAAGATATTTTTTATTTGCAGTAATTTTAATGTCAATACGTTAATTTAAATAAAAATGAAAAATTAAGATGGTTAATTCGGCAGGCAAATATTAGATGAACCCTGCCGCCTACTTCTGCGGCGGCTTCGGCACTAACAAAAGAGTCGACGGCAGCGGAAATCCGAAATTAAATCGCATGACTTCAACCTCTGGACGCATGGAGTATAACCATATATATACAATCATAAAGCAAATGCTACAAACACAACTACCACATCAACAATTACAGCTATCACCCACAAGAAACAAATTGTAGAATAACATTAATAACAAAAAAACATATTTTTTCAAGAGTTTTTTTTACATTTTCATTGAAATCTTGGGACCAATTAGGCCATTTTGATCATTTTAAATAGCAAACTACTCAGGATGCCAATGAATCATTTTTATAACAAATCAAGGTTCAGAAAATACACACATCAAACACAATGTTCTGTTCTAAAGCAGCCAACACATATTTTTATTTTCATATCAATTATGTGTGTTTTTAACTGCTAATGAATTATTTTAGATTTTTTTAAATATATTTGGTTGAAACAATTGTTGTCGTTATTATAGGGTATCATAGTGTATCTGATTTTTCTGATCGCGAGTGGATATTGTTTTAAAATTTAGATGAACGCGTTCAAGAATATGTTCTGTGTTTTTAGCAGAACACGTGCAAGAACACGAACTTAAAATAAAGCTACACTCGAACATGTGTGGTTTATATGTGTTCGAAACAAAAAATACGTGATAGAAACATGTTCGTGTACATAACGAAATATTAAAACGTAACACAATCATGATTGTGTTCGGCACCGTACAAAATTTAGAAACACACATAATTGATAAAAAAAAAAAATAAAAAGATGTGTTTGTTGGTCTGAGCTATGTTTATTTACATATATGTACGAATTTTTTATTCGGTGGTGTTTTTTTCTGAACTCTGCTAAAAATAAACAACCCAGCTGATCTACTAAGGGCGTGATCTTGATTTCAACAGGCGGACAGACGGACATCGCTATATCAACTCCGCTTGTTATAAGGATCAAGAACATATATTTAGTTTATGGGCTCCAGAGTTTTTTCTAATTATAAAATTATACAGTGGGTGACAATACAATGGAAACTTTTAACAAAATATATTTTGCATCCACATGGCTGTGTAGGAAGATTCGTGCGAAGTAACATTAAGCGGAAAAAGAAAGCAGGAATATGACAACTGCAAATAATTAAAATTATGTTAACTTTATAAAGGAATTTAAAAATTTGAGAGAGTTATAGGACATTTCTTCTAAAAAATATAAAAATAACAATCTAAGAAAAAAAGCATATGAACAATTAAAAAGGAATATAATATCATTGATGAAAATGCTACAGTGGATACGGTGAAAACAGAATTCAAAACATGTAATATTCAATTTTACTTTTCTTCCGCTTGTTCTTTTCTGTACCACAGCTACACACAGTACTGAGGTTGCCACGTGTGTATTGAACAAACAAAACACGTTGCTACAACAGGTGTAGCAACAAAACACAACACAAAAAAATTGGATCATGAAATTAAAAAGTTGTATGTTGTATTTATTTAAAAAAGAAAAAATATTAATATAAAATAGCATAACTTCAGAAAAAAAAGAACAAAACCTAATAAAAGTATTCATTTGCACAAAAAATATAAACATCAAAATGAAACCAGGTTCGCAATTGTGATTCAGAGAGCGAATCAAGTGGTTAATTTTGCCGTCTGAACATGCTATTTTCTTTTGCTTTAGACCAGCAGTAAAATTATCTCTTATTCTGGCATTTAATACTTCACAAAACTTTATTCTTGCCATTATTTTAGAATAATTAGCTATAAGAATTAAACATTGAAAAATAGAATTACGTTTAAAAAATAGTTGAAAGAAAACGACAGAAACTATAATATTTAAATAACGGTTAAGATTTTATAGATTTTCTTTACCATCTTCAATTTATATTGTTTGAATCAACTTTGGTAAAGAAGTTTAAAAGTTTCCATTGTTTTAGCATCACTAAAAAAAATATTTTTGTTTTCGTTTATCTAATTTTTTAATTGTATATTTTGTAACAAATTTATAATCTTTCGATAGAGAACACAACAAATAGTGATTTCGTAAAAAAAAAATGTATAAACAAATTGCCAAATTCAGAATTTTGTAAAACTTTTCAATGTATTTTCACCCGCTGTATGAAAATTATTATTATTTCTGAAAAATTATTAATATTAAGACGTGAAGGAAAATTTTGTATTTCCTTAAGCAAAATGCGGGCACGCATCAGTGTGCAATTTGGCATAATTATAGTTCATATAGAGGAGAAGCGAAGGGAGAGTGATAAAATTAATGTATGTTTTAAAAATATATTAAAATGAATAAAATAAAATATTTATAATAATTCGTTACGCCCTGTTAATGTGAATGATTTAAATTGTATATCACACGCCCTGTGTTGAATTGTAAATTGCTAAAATTGATTAGCATACCTTTGGGCTCATTTAAATACTCATAATTTTTTATATATATAAGGTATGATTTACATGATGATTTTTAATGACGTCGTTTTTCGACGTCTTTTTTTGTTTGTGGGCGAACGGTGCAGAGAAGCAAGGTAAACAAAAAGACAGATACAATTGTTTTTTATGTATTTCTGGTTGTTTCGAGCTTACTGGTCGATTTTGAATATGCAAATAAAACGGAGTTTATTTCATAGGTGTCTCAACGCACAGTGGCGCCATTTGAGTTTTTTCGTTTCAAAAATCATATCTTTTGAACCGAATAACATAATTGAACAGTTTAAACAGCATATGATAGATAACTGTTCAGCTTATGAAATGAGCGCTTGGAAAGGGTGCTACGCTTTGTAGGGGCCTACTTATGGGTTATCAAAGTTAAAATTTGTAGAAAAATCAATTTTATGGTAACTAAAAAAAATTATTTTTACATTTTTAGATTGCTTTTATTTTTTTTCTTTAGGGTTTTATGTTTTAAACAAATTAAAAAAAATTACTTCGTTTTTAAATTTATTTTTTCAATTTTCTGTAAAATATTCATCACAATTCGTAAGAGAAGGTATATCTAAAAGACTAATCATTTCTAAACTATAATTATTTTCTAACTCTATTCGTGACTTCACATGCCGCAGGGAAGAAATAAGTGGATCGGAAGATGCTGCCAACATGTTGAAGAGGTCTTCATTTTGCCTTACCCTTGATGCTTTGAATGTGTTCTGCAATCTATATTTTTTATAAAATTTGTTAAGAGACTTCTTCCTGTGCTTCTTCAGAAAGCTCTCCAATTTCAAGAAATCTCCTAGAAGTGTTTCCATCGTTTGAGTTACCGTATCCGTGCTTGGGACAGTCTACTTTTAGTCCAACTTGTTTAAAAAAAAGCGTCCTGTATTTGCTTCTTTCTGATCTTTTCCTTATCCTTTATTGATGTATTTTCATCGAAGTTTTCCTCCTCTTATCCTTGCGTGCAATGGTGACATTCCATATTCGTAATTCTCCTCGTTTGTAGAATCGTTTAAATTACCAAAGTTCTTCTGACTCTTTTTGCAAATCGGGCATGACAATGTTGAGGTTGTTCCTGTCAGTTCGTTTACGACTTTTCCGTCAACCATGGTCAGGTGGAACTCGTAATTGCATTCAATATATTTTCCTTCTCCAATTTGCAGCTTTGTAGGCTTAATCTTGCTTATTTGTTCTTCAATGTCCTTCACCGTGGTCCTTATGAGTTCCCTTGCAAACTGAAACATTATTGGTCGGCAATAATGCACTGATGACGGACGTGGATTTTTCCAGTGTAGGGAAACATCAGATTTTAGCCGCAAAGGAACAACAGATGCCATAAACATATTTACGTCCGATATTGTAGCGTCATCGGAAGATATCCTTTGCTTATAAACGCTTTGTCCGGATGATCCATCGCAGCCCCATTTGCTGATCAATGTCAGTTTCTCAGGAAGAATTTTCGCCTCATTTTCAGGAAGACTCTCCAACAACCGTGTTGCTGTATGGCCCATGAGATCCTGCAGATTGGCTTTCACAGAGACTTCCGTAAACTCCGTATGCAGTGGTCGTGATTTTATTTTGGCTTGCGTAATATGCTTGTATCCTGGTAAAACGTCAGCTCCGTGTCGCATCAAGGATGCCCGTAGTATCTCATATTTTTCTTTGGAAAGTTGTAAGTCCATAAACAAGGCCAAGGCTTCTTCGGAACCATACTTTTTAATGTGTGCGTTTGTTGGCGTGGGAATGCTTTCCTTAATCCTTTTTAGTCGCAGTGGGCTTGCATCAGCAACAGATTTTGTAATCTGCGACTTAACTCTTTCACTATCCTTTGTATATGTAATAGACAGCGCGTCCGATTAATGCTTCGTGGTCAAGTCATTGGTGGCATCGGCAAGTTTCCTCTTTCTTGTGAAAATTGGATACTCCTCAATACTTTTTTTGGCCTTCCTTTTGCTCCTCTGGTTGATGTGGTGGGTTTATCTACTGCCAATATATCCAGGATGGTGTCTTCATTAAGCCAGTCCTCGTATTTGGAGTTGAAGTTCTGAATGGTTCGATTAGATTTCACCCATTTTGCCTTAATATTTGCATATATCAGATAAAAATTATTTTTTATAATTTCGCTTCTCTCAATATTTCCGTATAAGCTATCAAGTTCTTCTAAAGCAGCTTCCGTGAAAAACTTTGGTGTGGTTGACCTTCTAAACAGTTCAAATAATTTTAAATTGTTCAACGCCATGTTTTCAGTACTTAAATTGTTTAACGCCATGGTTTCAATACTTGTTGCGCCAACTTTCAGTCGTAGACTAATCCAGGCATTATGCTTATTTTGCAATATATAGGCTTATGCTACCATGCCTAAAAATTTACCTGTTCCCTGCATACATATGGATTTAGGCTGAATTATGCCTACCTGGAGGGACCATAAGTCAATATTGTTCTTGACCATTTGTACTCCAAAGTAATTTTTAAGTGAGGTGCGTACCTGCGAATTTCAATGAGTAGTTTTTTGTGCATCCTGTGTCTGTAACAGAATATTGGGAGTAGACTTTGAGAGAGGCTCACAGGTAGACAACCGACTTAAAATGCAATTTTCAAACTATTAGATCAAACTACTGTCAGTCAAAACATGTAAGGGATGCACGCCATACAATTTCTGCAACCATGTCTTTTTAACCTTTTTTACCTCTAGAAGCCAAACGGGCACGTACGGGCAGATAAAACCTTTTGAATTATGTAAAGAAATAATCAAAGAATATGTTTTGCAAATATGGCAAATATAGAAAAATATAGATTTTTTTTATTTTCCGTCAAAGTTGAAAAATAGTGAAAAAACGGATAGTTTTTAAATAGTGATTTACCAGGAAACAGTTAATTTTTTTTTTATCATTATACATTTAATAAATACATCAATCAATACAAACAAAAAATAAGGCGATTCGTTACCTATTTTTCGTGATATTACACCTGAAATCGCAACAAATTGACTAAAAATTGTGTGTTTTTTTTTTTTGAAAACCGGAAGTCGGTCAACTTTGAACGGTTATATCTTCTAAACTAAAATTGTGATATTATTAAGAGTAGCATATTTGAAAAGTTTCCTATAATATGGGTTTATTCAAAACTTCGTCGGCGCACATGAAAGTTTTGATTTTGCAACCTCGTTTGCTCTACGGGCGCCACTGTGCAACGTTTCGTCGGTCTATGCCGACTTCTTCAGAGTTAATTTTTTTATTATTTTGAAATTCATTTAACAATTATAATTTACTTCGGAAATGGTCGTCCAGTATTAATTAAATAAATATCCCAAAAGGCGGTTGTCAAAGTTGTAAAATTGAAAATAGAACGCAGCCAACTGAAGACGCTTTTCAACTCCGCGCTGTAATTACAGAGCTATAAATTATTGTCCTGAAGATGAACAGCGAAGCTGTTCGAAATATTGAAAATATAATAAAATTAAAAATTAAAACATTTGTGTTGTTCGTTAATTTTTAACTTCATGGCCTCATGCCAAACAAAAGCCATCACACAACAACAATAAAGGTCAACAATAATTCTTTTTAACATTAAAAAATATAATAATAAATAAAACTTGCACAAATAATTATTACACTAATATCACAGTTGCTACAATACTAAAGTATAAACAGAATTTGTGTCGTTTTTATCTTCTTTTGTGTTCATAGAAAATTCTACTTTTTGTTTTATCCTAAGGCTTTCCAACGTCAGTCTTTTATTTTCCCTCCTCTCAATATCTAAAATTTTTATGTTGGTGAAATCCGCTCTGTGGTTATTCTCCTGGTTTCTGTTTTTGGAGACATTTTTCATATTTCTCTTTAAATTCATTTTTTTTTTGATACGTTTTATTCTTAATTTGAAGTGACCACTTTCAGTGAGAACAAGAATCGCTTACATTTTTATTTATTTTTTAGGTTAAGCTTAAACTTTTAAATTTTGATACGTTCTGCTATTTGATTAGATATTCTAAACATTCTACTCTTAATAAATTAAATATTAACAAGGTTTTTGTATATAGTTTTAATAATTATTATTAAGTACAAAAAGATTAAATCTTATAATGAAATAATGTAGATAATATTTAACAAATAACTAAATTGAATTGAACAATAAAATATATAATTTGAATTTACATTAATTCATATTTTTTTTTATTTTTATTAATGCGAAAAATAAACTAAAGCAGATTAACAATATAAGACATGGTTTTTGGTACCAGCTTCAAAAAAGAATTAAGAAAAACGACGTCGTTAAAAATCATCATGTGAATTGGGCCTAAGTAGTTTAAAAAACATTGAAAAAAAAATTTAATGAAAAAATAATATTTTCTAGAATTTGCATTCGAATTTCGAATGCTGGGCTATACTAGTTAATACAGAATCAGTAAAATAAATGGTAACACCTAGTACACAATTTGTATTTATCACAAAGCACTTAGAGAACTTTAACTTCAACACAATCAAACTAATTTGAATCTTTCATTGTTCAAAACTCTTCTGAATTTTTCATTAGAATTATTCTTAGAAAAAACTTAATAGATGATCTCAATTTATTTAAAGTTTTTAATTTAAATTTTTTAAATAAAAAAAATTTACTGGAATATTTTTAAATCTCTCTTTATTTAAAAATATAAAATATTATCTTAATTCCTTTTAATTTAAGTTTTTGGATTATTTGTATGAATGTTTTTCAATATTTTATGTCTGAAATATTTTTAAATCTCTATTTAATTCGTTATTCATTAATCGAAGAAATTTCAAAACCTGATCACTTGATCGATGAATAAAACTATTATTGAATTTTTAATCGACCAAAGTAAAAACCCGTACAATTAACAACACTATTTGTTATCTTTACCGTTTTGATTTACATATTTCTAGTGACTTTCCAATTGTACCACACATGCAGACTATTGTCGATCGTACAGCATTAAACAGTAGATGAAACGACGACAACACCTTAAATTGTTTTTTTTCTCTCTCTCTTTTTATTCATATCATTATGTTACATGTTGTTCATAAAAATCACATAAATATTTAGATCTAAAATAAATCACTTTTATTATTATCATTATTACGAGTCAATCTTTATTTTGATCTATGATATTATAAAGTCAAAAAGGTGTGTCATTTTTTACAATGTTCTGCTCTTGTTTTTATATTTTTAATTCTTCTCTCGGTTTTTATATTTTTAATTCAAAAGTTTTAACTACATGAATGAGTGGCTAAAGAATGAAATGTATAAAAAAAAAGAATGTAATGAATATAAAGAAGAGGAAATAAGTTTTATTACTTTTTGGAATGAATTAACCCATTGTCACCACTTCCGTGATTTATGTATATTATAAAACAAAATAAAATAGTAAAAAATAATTATCACACTGGACGACCTCAAAATCATCTGTGTAAATCAAATTTGTTATGGTCAACTAATTTGTTGTCGATCGAGTTATGCGGTTGCTGGATGGATAATAAATCTCAAATTTAAAAAAAATCATGTGAGTCCGATCACAGGGGAGATGTGTAAACATCTAGTAATTAAAGATTTTTTTAAAATCAAACAGAAAGCGTCATCTATTTATCACTTATATACTTGTGGGGTTGTTGAATTATGTATATGTTATACATTTATACGTTTTACAGCAAAGGGTTGTTGAATTAGCTGAAACAATTTTATATCATAACTTTTTCATCAATACAATCATAAGTCACACCGATTTGTCTTACGGCTCACAGCGTAACATGTTACGCTCACATGTTACGCTATTTTTGTGATTGTATTGTGAAATATAAATTTACTCCCCTGCGCGTATAGATGTTTACACATCAAAAATATATATATATAGCTTTTGGATACTTTTTTCTCTTACGTGGTGACATTGCTGTTGAGTTAGTTAATGATAAGTGAGAAACCGTAATCAAAATAGATTTTAGATATATAGATTATATTTTAGGAAAACATTAAATCCATCATGCTTATAAATAGTACTGTCATGGGGATAACAACTTCGCCTTAGGGTTAGATTTTCGTAGGGAGGGATTGGGATATATTACAATATCAGGGATTTTACTCAAATTTTGTTCTTTTTTTGAGGATTTGAAATTTCGTAATGGTTTTTACACATTTCTAAACTAATAAAGATAAATAAAAATTTATTAGAAAAAATGTGGAAATTTCAAGTTTTTTATCCTTTTATGTTTTGTTTTTGATGTTTTAATAAATAATGAAAGTTTTGATAAGTTTCACAATCGCTTCATATAATTGTTCCTTGAACTTGACTATTAATTTCATAAAATGACGTTTGCTTTGTTTTTTGAAGTTTAATAATTCATACTAGCAGAGCCCAGAACTCGAAATTCGAGTGCAAATTCTAGAAAATTTTATTTTTTTTCATTCAATTTGTTTTTCTTTCAATGTTTTTTTTAATTTATATATGTATAAAAAATGTATGAATATTTAAATAAAATTTATTAAATTGTGAATTTTTCAATAAAATTCATTAAATTTCATTATAAATATTTGTTGAACACACAAAAGATATATAAATGGGGTTGTTAATAAATAATTTTATAAGAGCCTAAAGGTATGGTAATTAATTTTAGTCAATTCACACACACAGCATTATAATTTTTTTTATTTGAAGCTTAAATATACGTTTTATGAAAGTTTTAGTATCAACTCCAAAAAAAAAATGTACCATATGGTGCACATAAGTAAAGATGGTGCACATCTGTAAAGAAGTAGCTTTCAAATGTTATATTTTTTGTCAAAATCGGTCGGTAACTGAGAGTTTAGGAGATGTCACAATAAATCGCCTTGCCTATTAAAATTATAGATAAACATTTATCTATTGAATAATTTTGGGAAAAACTTCATTGGGGACAAATTTGAGGCTTTCATATTCTAGTTTGGAGACACAAGGCAGCACTGCTGAGACATGACCCTTGGAAATAAATGTTACTTAACTTTTGAGTAAAAATCCTAACAAAATTTGAAAAAAGCGTTAAACAGCGTATGTGCACATTTTGTGTTAAATAAGTAAAAGCAAATTGCTATTTTATTAATATTTTGGCCAGTATTTATCGTTCTTCGATATATTTAGTAGATTTACTTTCTGAAGGGGTCGTTTATGTGAAGGGTGTGAAGTTAGCGACGAAAGTTAACTACGTTTTTCAAAAATAACTTAACAGAGGCTGTTAAATTAACAGAATTTTTGTGAAGATAACTACGAAAGTTAAATACGTTCTACAAAATGTTATGTATATAGAGAATGTTGAACTAATATGTTTGTATGTTTTTTTTGAAGATAACTACGGAAATTAAATACGTTTTACAAATAAGTTGAGGGATTTAGCCATATAGTGGCATTTGTAGATTAGGACTAGTAAATTATAAAAAAAATAAAAATAAATTGAATTTTACGAAAAGATCAAAGTACGAAATATCATTTTAAAAAAACATATGAAATTTTTTTATACTACTATATGAGAAAATGAAATGGCAAAATTGGACGAAACGGTTCGAGGAGGGGCTTAGCCTTATATGACAGTTTATAGATTAGGACTACTAGTTTAGAAAAAGAGCAAAAATATGAAAATCGTTAGTAACGTTTTTAAGAAATATCGTTTTAAAAAAAACATATGAAATTTTTTTATACTACTATATGAGAAAATTAAATGGCAAAATTGGACCAAATGGTTCGAGGAGGGGCTTAGCCCCATATGACAGTTTATAGATTAGGACTACTAGTTTAGAAAAAGAGCAAAAATATGAAAATCGTTAGTAACGTTTTTAAGAAATATCGTTTTAAAAAAAACATATGAAATTTTTTTATACTACTATATGAGAAAATTAAATGGCAAAATTGGACCAAATGGTTCGAGGAGGGGCTTAGCCCTATATGACAGTTTATAGATTAGGACTACTAGTTTACAAAAAGAGCAAAAATATGAAAATCGTTAGTAACGTTTTTAAGAAATATCGTTTTAAAAAAAACATATGAAATTTTTTTATACTACTATATGAGAAAATTAAATGGCAAAATTGGACCAAATGGTTCGAGGAGGGGCTTAGCCCTATATGACAGTTTATAGATTAGGACTACTAGTTTAGAAAAAGAGCAAAAATATGAAAATCGTTAGTAACGTTTTTAAGAAATATCGTTTTAAAAAAAACATATGAAATTTTTTTATACTACTATATGAGAAAATTAAATGGCAAAATTGGACGAAACGGTTCGAGGAGGGGCTTAGCCTTATATGACAGTTTATAGATTAGGACTACTAGTTTAGAAAAAGAGCAAAAATATGAAAATCGTTAGTAACGTTTTTAAGAAATATCGTTTTAAAAAAAACATATGAAATTTTTTTATACTACTATATGAGAAAATGAAATGGCAAAATTGGACGAAACGGTTCGAGGAGGGGCTTAGCCTTATATGACAGTTTATAGATTAGGACTACTAGTTTAGAAAAAGAGCAAAAATATGAAAATCGTTAGTAACGTTTTTAAGAAATATCGTTTTAAAAAAAACATATGAAATTTTTTTATACTACTATATGAGAAAATTAAATGGCAAAATTGGACCAAATGGTTCGAGGAGGGGCTTAGCCCTATATGACAGTTTATAGATTAGGACTACTAGTTTAGAAAAAGAGCAAAAATATGAAAATCGTTAGTAACGTTTTTAAGAAATATCGTTTTAAAAAAAACATATGAAATTTTTTTATACTACTATATGAGAAAATGAAATGGCAAAATTGGACGAAACGGTTCGAGGAGGGGCTTAGCCTTATATGACAGTTTATAGATTAGGACTACTAGTTTAGAAAAAGAGCAAAAATATGAAAATCGTTAGTAACGTTTTTAAGAAATATCGTTTTAAAAAAAACATATGAAATTTTTTTATACTACTATATGAGAAAATTAAATGGCAAAATTGGACCAAATGGTTCGAGGAGGGGCTTAGCCCTATATGACAGTTTATAGATTAGGACTACTAGTTTAGAAAAAGAGCAAAAATATGAAAATCGTTAGTAACGTTTTTAAGAAATATCGTTTTAAAAAAAACATATGAAATTTTTTTATACTACTATATGAGAAAATTAAATGGCAAAATTGGACGAAACGGTTCGAGGAGGGGCCTAGCCTTATATGACAGTTTATAGATTAGGACTACTAGTTTAGAAAAAGAGCAAAAATATGAAAATCGTTAGTAACGTTTTTAAGAAATATCGTTTTAAAAAAAACATATGAAATTTTTTTATACTACTATATGAGAAAATGAAATGGCAAAATTGGACGAAACGGTTCGAGGAGGGGCTTAGCCTTATATGACAGTTTATAGATTAGGACTACTAGTTTAGAAAAAGAGCAAAAATATGAAAATCGTTAGTAACGTTTTTAAGAAATATCGTTTTAAAAAAAACATATGAAATTTTTTTATACTACTATATGAGAAAATTAAATGGCAAAATTGGACCAAATGGTTCGAGGAGGGGCTTAGCCCTATATGACAGTTTATAGATGAGGACTACTAGTTTAGAAAAAGAGCAAAAATATGAAAATCGTTAGTAACGTTTTTAAGAAATATCGTTTTAAAAAAAACATATGAAATTTTTTTATACTACTATATGAGAAAATGAAATGGCAAAATTGGACGAAACGGTTCGAGGAGGGGCTTAGCCTTATATGACAGTTTATAGATTAGGACTACTAGTTTAGAAAAAGAGCAAAAATATGAAAATCGTTAGTAACGTTTTTAAGAAATATCGTTTTAAAAAAAACATATGAAATTTTTTTATACTACTATATGAGAAAATGAAATGGCAAAATTGGACGAAACGGTTCGAGGAGGGGCTTAGCCTTATATGACAGTTTATAGATTAGGACTACTAGTTTAGAAAAAGAGCAAAAATATGAAAATCGTTAGTATCGTTTTTAAGAAATATCGTTTTAAAAAAAACATATGAAATTTTTTTATACTACTATATGAGAAAATTAAATGGCAAAATTGGACCAAATGGTTCGAGGAGGGGCTTAGCCTTATATGACAGTTTATAGATTAGGACTACTAGTTTAGAAAAAGAGCAAAAATATGAAAATCGTTAGTAACGTTTTTAAGAAATATCGTTTTAAAAAAAACATATGAAATTTTTTTATACTACTATATGAGAAAATTAAATGGCAAAATTGGACCAAATGGTTCGAGGAGGGGCTTAGCCCTATATGACAGTTTATAGATTAGGACTACTAGTTTACAAAAAGAGCAAAAATATGAAAATCGTTAGTAACGTTTTTAAGAAATATCGTTTTAAAAAAAACATATGAAATTTTTTTATACTACTATATGAGAAAATTAAATGGCAAAATTGGACCAAATGGTTCGAGGAGGGGCTTAGCCCTATATGACAGTTTATAGATTAGGACTACTAGTTTAGAAAAAGAGCAAAAATATGAAAATCGTTAGTAACGTTTTTAAGAAATATCGTTTTAAAAAAAACATATGAAATTTTTTTATACTACTATATGAGAAAATGAAATGGCAAAATTGGACGAAACGGTTCGAGGAGGGGCTTAGCCTTATATGACAGTTTATAGATTAGGACTACTAGTTTAGAAAAAGAGCAAAAATATGAAAATCGTTAGTAACGTTTTTAAGAAATATCGTTTTAAAAAAAACATATGAAATTTTTTTATACTACTATATGAGAAAATGAAATGGCAAAATTGGACGAAACGGTTCGAGGAGGGGCTTAGCCTTATATGACAGTTTATAGATTAGGACTACTAGTTTAGAAAAAGAGCAAAAATATGAAAATCGTTAGTAACGTTTTTAAGAAATATCGTTTTAAAAAAAACATATGAAATTTTTTTATACTACTATATGAGAAAATTAAATGGCAAAATTGGACCAAATGGTTCGAGGAGGGGCTTAGCCCTATATGACAGTTTATAGATTAGGACTACTAGTTTAGAAAAAGAGCAAAAATATGAAAATCGTTAGTAACGTTTTTAAGAAATATCGTTTTAAAAAAAACATATGAAATTTTTTTATACTACTATATGAGAAAATGAAATGGCAAAATTGGACGAAACGGTTCGAGGAGGGGCTTAGCCTTATATGACAGTTTATAGATTAGGACTACTAGTTTAGAAAAAGAGCAAAAATATGAAAATCGTTAGTAACGTTTTTAAGAAATATCGTTTTAAAAAAAACATATGAAATTTTTTTATACTACTATATGAGAAAATTAAATGGCAAAATTGGACCAAATGGTTCGAGGAGGGGCTTAGCCCTATATGACAGTTTATAGATTAGGACTACTAGTTTAGAAAAAGAGCAAAAATATGAAAATCGTTAGTAACGTTTTTAAGAAATATCGTTTTAAAAAAAACATATGAAATTTTTTTATACTACTATATGAGAAAATTAAATGGCAAAATTGGACGAAACGGTTCGAGGAGGGGCCTAGCCTTATATGACAGTTTATAGATTAGGACTACTAGTTTACAAAAAGAGCAAAAATATGAAAATCGTTAGTAACGTTTTTAAGAAATATCGTTTTAAAAAAAACATATGAAATTTTTTTATACTACTATATGAGAAAATGAAATGGCAAAATTGGACGAAACGGTTCGAGGAGGGGCTTAGCCTTATATGACAGTTTATAGATTAGGACTACTAGTTTAGAAAAAGAGCAAAAATATGAAAATCGTTAGTAACGTTTTTAAGAAATATCGTTTTAAAAAAAACATATGAAATTTTTTTATACTACTATATGAGAAAATTAAATGGCAAAATTGGACCAAATGGTTCGAGGAGGGGCTTAGCCCTATATGACAGTTTATAGATGAGGACTACTAGTTTAGAAAAAGAGCAAAAATATGAAAATCGTTAGTAACGTTTTTAAGAAATATCGTTTTAAAAAAAACATATGAAATTTTTTTATACTACTATATGAGAAAATGAAATGGCAAAATTGGACGAAACGGTTCGAGGAGGGGCTTAGCCTTATATGACAGTTTATAGATTAGGACTACTAGTTTAGAAAAAGAGCAAAAATATGAAAATCGTTAGTAACGTTTTTAAGAAATATCGTTTTAAAAAAAACATATGAAATTTTTTTATACTACTATATGAGAAAATGAAATGGCAAAATTGGACGAAACGGTTCGAGGAGGGGCTTAGCCTTATATGACAGTTTATAGATTAGGACTACTAGTTTAGAAAAAGAGCAAAAATATGAAAATCGTTAGTATCGTTTTTAAGAAATATCGTTTTAAAAAAAACATATGAAATTTTTTTATACTACTATATGAGAAAATTAAATGGCAAAATTGGACCAAATGGTTCGAGGAGGGGCTTAGCCTTATATGACAGTTTATAGATTAGGACTACTAGTTTAGAAAAAGAGCAAAAATATGAAAATCGTTAGTAACGTTTTTAAGAAATATCGTTTTAAAAAAAACATATGAAATTTTTTTATACTACTATATGAGAAAATTAAATGGCAAAATTGGACCAAATGGTTCGAGGAGGGGCTTAGCCCTATATGACAGTTTATAGATTAGGACTACTAGTTTACAAAAAGAGCAAAAATATGAAAATCGTTAGTAACGTTTTTAAGAAATATCGTTTTAAAAAAAACATATGAAATTTTTTTATACTACTATATGAGAAAATGAAATGGCAAAATTGGACGAAACGGTTCGAGGAGGGGCTTAGCCTTATATGACAGTTTATAGATTAGGACTACTAGTTTAGAAAAAGAGCAAAAATATGAAAATCGTTAGTAACGTTTTTAAGAAATATCGTTTTAAAAAAAACATATGAAATTTTTTTATACTACTATATGAGAAAATTAAATGGCAAAATTGGACCAAATGGTTCGAGGAGGGGCTTAGCCCTATATGACAGTTTATAGATTAGGACTACTAGTTTAGAAAAAGAGCAAAAATATGAAAATCGTTAGTAACGTTTTTAAGAAATATCGTTTTAAAAAAAACATATGAAATTTTTTTATACTACTATATGAGAAAATTAAATGGCAAAATTGGACCAAATGGTTCGAGGAGGGGCTTAGCCCTATATGACAGTTTATAGATTAGGACTACTAGTTTAGAAAAAGAGCAAAAATATGAAAATCGTTAGTAACGTTTTTAAGAAATATCGTTTTAAAAAAAACATATGAAATTTTTTTATACTACTATATGAGAAAATGAAATGGCAAAATTGGACGAAACGGTTCGAGGAGGGGCTTAGCCTTATATGACAGTTTATAGATTAGGACTACTAGTTTAGAAAAAGAGCAAAAATATGAAAATCGTTAGTAACGTTTTTAAGAAATATCGTTTTAAAAAAAACATATGAAATTTTTTTATACTACTATATGAGAAAATTAAATGGCAAAATTGGACCAAATGGTTCGAGGAGGGGCTTAGCCCTATATGACAGTTTATAGATTAGGACTACTAGTTTACAAAAAGAGCAAAAATATGAAAATCGTTAGTAACGTTTTTAAGAAATATCGTTTTAAAAAAAACATATGAAATTTTTTTATACTACTATATGAGAAAATTAAATGGCAAAATTGGACCAAATGGTTCGAGGAGGGGCTTAGCCCTATATGACAGTTTATAGATTAGGACTACTAGTTTACAAAAAGAGCAAAAATATGAAAATCGTTAGTAACGTTTTTAAGAAATATCGTTTTAAAAAAAACATATGAAATTTTTTTATACTACTATATGAGAAAATTAAATGGCAAAATTGGACCAAATGGTTCGAGGAGGGGCTTAGCCCTATATGACAGTTTATAGATTAGGACTACTAGTTTACAAAAAGAGCAAAAATATGAAAATCGTTAGTAACGTTTTTAAGAAATATCGTTTTAAAAAAAACATATGAAATTTTTTTATACTACTATATGAGAAAATTAAATGGCAAAATTGGACCAAATGGTTCGAGGAGGGGCTTAGCCCTATATGACAGTTTATAGATTAGGACTACTAGTTTACAAAAAGAGCAAAAATATGAAAATCGTTAGTAACGTTTTTAAGAAATATCGTTTTAAAAAAAACATATGAAATTTTTTTATACTACTATATGAGAAAATTAAATGGCAAAATTGGACCAAATGGTTCGAGGAGGGGCTTAGCCCTATATGACAGTTTATAGATTAGGACTACTAGTTTAGAAAAAGAGCAAAAATATGAAAATCGTTAGTAACGTTTTTAAGAAATATCGTTTTAAAAAAAACATATGAAATTTTTTTATACTACTATATGAGAAAATGAAATGGCAAAATTGGACGAAACGGTTCGAGGAGGGGCTTAGCCTTATATGACAGTTTATAGATTAGGACTACTAGTTTAGAAAAAGAGCAAAAATATGAAAATCGTTAGTAACGTTTTTAAGAAATATCGTTTTAAAAAAAACATATGAAATTTTTTTATACTACTATATGAGAAAATTAAATGGCAAAATTGGACCAAATGGTTCGAGGAGGGGCTTAGCCCTATATGACAGTTTATAGATTAGGACTACTAGTTTAGAAAAAGAGCAAAAATATGAAAATCGTTAGTAACGTTTTTAAGAAATATCGTTTTAAAAAAAACATATGAAATTTTTTTATACTACTATATGAGAAAATGAAATGGCAAAATTGGACGAAACGGTTCGAGGAGGGGCTTAGCCTTATATGACAGTTTATAGATTAGGACTACTAGTTTAGAAAAAGAGCAAAAATATGAAAATCGTTAGTAACGTTTTTAAGAAATATCGTTTTAAAAAAAACATATGAAATTTTTTTATACTACTATATGAGAAAATGAAATGGCAAAATTGGACGAAACGGTTCGAGGAGGGGCTTAGCCTTATATGACAGTTTATAGATTAGGACTACTAGTTTAGAAAAAGAGCAAAAATATGAAAATCGTTAGTATCGTTTTTAAGAAATATCGTTTTAAAAAAAACATATGAAATTTTTTTATACTACTATATGAGAAAATTAAATGGCAAAATTGGACCAAATGGTTCGAGGAGGGGCTTAGCCCTATATGACAGTTTATAGATTAGGACTACTAGTTTAGAAAAAGAGCAAAAATATGAAAATCGTTAGTAACGTTTTTAAGAAATATCGTTTTAAAAAAAACATATGAAATTTTTTTATACTACTATATGAGAAAATGAAATGGCAAAATTGGACGAAACGGTTCGAGGAGGGGCTTAGCCTTATATGACAGTTTATAGATTAGGACTACTAGTTTAGAAAAAGAGCAAAAATATGAAAATCGTTAGTAACGTTTTTAAGAAATATCGTTTTAAAAAAAACATATGAAATTTTTTTATACTACTATATGAGAAAATTAAATGGCAAAATTGGACCAATTGGTTCGAGGAGGGGCTTAGCCCTATATGACAGTTTATAGATTAGGACTACTAGTTTAGAAAAAGAGCAAAAATATGAAAATCGTTAGTAACGTTTTTAAGAAATATCGTTTTAAAAAAAACATATGAAATTTTTTTATACTACTATATGAGAAAATGAAATGGCAAAATTGGACCAAATGGTTCGAGGAGGGGCTTAGCCCTATATGACAGTTTATAGATTAAACAGTTTATAGATTAAACTGTCATATAGGGCTAAGCCCCTCCTCGAACCATTTGGTCCAATTTTGCCATTTAATTTTCTCATATAGTAGTATAAAAAAATTTCATATGTTTTTTTTAAAACGATATTTCTTAAAAACGTTACTAACGATTTTCATATTTTTGCTCTTTTTCTAAACTAGTAGTCCTAATCTATAAACTGTCATATAAGGCTAAGCCCCTCCTTGAACCGTTTCGTCCAATTTTGCCATTTCATTTTCTCATATAGTAGTATAAAAAAATTTCATATGTTTTTTTTAAAACGATATTTCTTAAAAACGTTACTAACGATTTTCATATTTTTGCTCTTTTTCTAAACTAGTAGTCCTAATCTATAAACTGTCATATAGGGCTAAGCCCCTCCTCGAACCATTTGGTCCAATTTTGCCATTTAATTTTCTCATATAGTAGTATAAAAAAATTTCATATGTTTTTTTTAAAACGATATTTCTTAAAAACGTTACTAACGATTTTCATATTTTTGCTCTTTTTCTAAACTAGTAGTCCTAATCTATAAACTGTCATATAAGGCTAAGCCCCTCCTCGAACCGTTTCGTCCAATTTTGCCATTTCATTTTCTCATTTAGTAGTATAAAAAAATTTCATATGTTTTTTTTAAAACGATATTTCTTAAAAACGTTACTAACGATTTTCATATTTTTGCTCTTTTTGTAAACTAGTAGTCCTAATCTATAAACTGTCATATAGGGCTAAGCCCCTCCTCGAACCATTTGGTCCAATTTTGCCATTTAATTTTCTCATATAGTAGTATAAAAAAATTTCATATGTTTTTTTTAAAACGATATTTCTTAAAAACGTTACTAACGATTTTCATATTTTTGCTCTTTTTCTAAACTAGTAGTCCTAATCTATAAACTGTCATATAGGGCTAAGCCCCTCCTCGAACCATTTGGTCCAATTTTGCCATTTAATTTTCTCATATAGTAGTATAAAAAAATTTCATATGTTTTTTTTAAAACGATATTTCTTAAAAACGTTACTAACGATTTTCATATTTTTGCTCTTTTTCTAAACTAGTAGTCCTAATCTATAAACTGTCATATAGGGCTAAGCCCCTCCTCGAACCATTTGGTCCAATTTTGCCATTTAATTTTCTCATATAGTAGTATAAAAAAATTTCATATGTTTTTTTTAAAACGATATTTCTTAAAAACGTTACTAACGATTTTCATATTTTTGCTCTTTTTCTAAACTAGTAGTCCTAATCTATAAACTGTCATATAAGGCTAAGCCCCTCCTCGAACCGTTTCGTCCAATTTTGCCATTTCATTTTCTCATTTAGTAGTATAAAAAAATTTCATATGTTTTTTTTAAAACGATATTTCTTAAAAACGTTACTAACGATTTTCATATTTTTGCTCTTTTTCTAAACTAGTAGTCCTAATCTATAAACTGTCATATAAGGCTAAGCCCCTCCTCGAACCGTTTCGTCCAATTTTGCCATTTCATTTTCTCATATAGTAGTATAAAAAAATTTCATATGTTTTTTTTAAAACGATATTTCTTAAAAACGTTACTAACGATTTTCATATTTTTGCTCTTTTTCTAAACTAGTAGTCCTAATCTATAAACTGTCATATAGGGCTAAGCCCCTCCTCGAACCATTTGGTCCAATTTTGCCATTTAATTTTCTCATATAGTAGTATAAAAAAATTTCATATGTTTTTTTTAAAACGATATTTCTTAAAAACGTTACTAACGATTTTCATATTTTTGCTCTTTTTGTAAACTAGTAGTCCTAATCTATAAACTGTCATATAGGGCTAAGCCCCTCCTCGAACCATTTGGTCCAATTTTGCCATTTAATTTTCTCATATAGTAGTATAAAAAAATTTCATATGTTTTTTTTAAAACGATATTTCTTAAAAACGTTACTAACGATTTTCATATTTTTGCTCTTTTTCTAAACTAGTAGTCCTAATCTATAAACTGTCATATAAGGCTAAGCCCCTCCTTGAACCGTTTCGTCCAATTTTGCCATTTCATTTTCTCATATAGTAGTATAAAAAAATTTCATATGTTTTTTTTAAAACGATATTTCTTAAAAACGTTACTAACGATTTTCATATTTTTGCTCTTTTTCTAAACTAGTAGTCCTAATCTATAAACTGTCATATAGGGCTAAGCCCCTCCTCGAACCATTTGGTCCAATTTTGCCATTTAATTTTCTCATATAGTAGTATAAAAAAATTTCATATGTTTTTTTTAAAACGATATTTCTTAAAAACGTTACTAACGATTTTCATATTTTTGCTCTTTTTCTAAACTAGTAGTCCTAATCTATAAACTGTCATATAAGGCTAAGCCCCTCCTCGAACCGTTTCGTCCAATTTTGCCATTTCATTTTCTCATATAGTAGTATAAAAAAATTTCATATGTTTTTTTTAAAACGATATTTCTTAAAAACGTTACTAACGATTTTCATATGTTTGCTCTTTTTCTAAACTAGTAGTCCTAATCTATAAACTGTCATATAAGGCTAAGCCCCTCCTCGAACCGTTTCGTCCAATTTTGCCATTTCATTTTCTCATTTAGTAGTATAAAAAAATTTCATATGTTTTTTTTAAAACGATATTTCTTAAAAACGTTACTAACGATTTTCATATTTTTGCTCTTTTTGTAAACTAGTAGTCCTAATCTATAAACTGTCATATAGGGCTAAGCCCCTCCTCGAACCATTTGGTCCAATTTTGCCATTTAATTTTCTCATATAGTAGTATAAAAAAATTTCATATGTTTTTTTTAAAACGATATTTCTTAAAAACGTTACTAACGATTTTCATATTTTTGCTCTTTTTCTAAACTAGTAGTCCTAATCTATAAACTGTCATATAGGGCTAAGCCCCTCCTCGAACCATTTGGTCCAATTTTGCCATTTAATTTTCTCATATAGTAGTATAAAAAAATTTCATATGTTTTTTTTAAAACGATATTTCTTAAAAACGTTACTAACGATTTTCATATTTTTGCTCTTTTTCTAAACTAGTAGTCCTAATCTATAAACTGTCATATAGGGCTAAGCCCCTCCTCGAACCATTTGGTCCAATTTTGCCATTTAATTTTCTCATATAGTAGTATAAAAAAATTTCATATGTTTTTTTTAAAACGATATTTCTTAAAAACGTTACTAACGATTTTCATATTTTTGCTCTTTTTCTAAACTAGTAGTCCTAATCTATAAACTGTCATATAAGGCTAAGCCCCTCCTCGAACCGTTTCGTCCAATTTTGCCATTTCATTTTCTCATTTAGTAGTATAAAAAAATTTCATATGTTTTTTTTAAAACGATATTTCTTAAAAACGTTACTAACGATTTTCATATTTTTGCTCTTTTTCTAAACTAGTAGTCCTAATCTATAAACTGTCATATAAGGCTAAGCCCCTCCTCGAACCGTTTCGTCCAATTTTGCCATTTCATTTTCTCATATAGTAGTATAAAAAAATTTCATATGTTTTTTTTAAAACGATATTTCTTAAAAACGTTACTAACGATTTTCATATTTTTGCTCTTTTTCTAAACTAGTAGTCCTAATCTATAAACTGTCATATAGGGCTAAGCCCCTCCTCGAACCATTTGGTCCAATTTTGCCATTTAATTTTCTCATATAGTAGTATAAAAAAATTTCATATGTTTTTTTTAAAACGATATTTCTTAAAAACGTTACTAACGATTTTCATATTTTTGCTCTTTTTCTAAACTAGTAGTCCTAATCTATAAACTGTCATATAGGGCTAAGCTCCTCCTCGAACCATTTGGTCCAATTTTGCCATTTAATTTTCTCATATAGTAGTATAAAAAAATTTCATATGTTTTTTTTAAAACGATATTTCTTAAAAACGTTACTAACGATTTTCATATTTTTGCTCTTTTTCTAAACTAGTAGTCCTAATCTATAAACTGTCATATAAGGCTAAGCCCCTCCTCGAACCGTTTCGTCCAATTTTGCCATTTCATTTTCTCATATAGTAGTATAAAAAAATTTCATATGTTTTTTTTAAAACGATATTTCTTAAAAACGTTACTAACGATTTTCATATTTTTACTCTTTTTCTAAACTAGTAGTCCTAATCTATAAACTGTCATATAGGGCTAAGCCCCTCCTCGAACCATTTGGTCCAATTTTGCCATTTAATTTTCTCATATAGTAGTATAAAAAAATTTCATATGTTTTTTTTAAAACGATATTTCTTAAAAACGTTACTAACGATTTTCATATTTTTGCTCTTTTTGTAAACTAGTAGTCCTAATCTACAAACTCTCATATAGGGCTAAGCCCCTCCTCGAACCATTTGGTCCAATTTTGCCATTTAATTTTCTCATATAGTAGTATAAAAAAATTTCATATGTTTTTTTTAAAACGATATTTCTTAAAAACGTTACTAACGATTTTCATATTTTTGCTCTTTTTCTAAACTAGTAGTCCTAATCTATAAACTGTCATATAAGGCTAAGCCCCTCCTCGAACCGTTTCGTCCAATTTTGCCATTTCATTTTCTCATTTAGTAGTATAAAAAAATTTCATATGTTTTTTTTAAAACGATATTTCTTAAAAACGTTACTAACGATTTTCATATTTTTGCTCTTTTTGTAAACTAGTAGTCCTAATCTATAAACTGTCATATAAGGCTAAGCCCCTCCTCGAACCATTTGGTCCAATTTTGCCATTTAATTTTCTCATATAGTAGTATAAAAAAATTTCATATGTTTTTTTTAAAACGATATTTCTTAAAAACGTTACTAACGATTTTCATATTTTTGCTCTTTTTCTAAACTAGTAGTCCTAATCTATAAACTGTCATATAAGGCTAAGCCCCTCCTCGAACCGTTTCGTCCAATTTTGCCATTTCATTTTCTCATATAGTAGTATAAAAAAATTTCATATGTTTTTTTTAAAACGATATTTCTTAAAAACGTTACTAACGATTTTCATATTTTTGCTCTTTTTCTAAACTAGTAGTCCTAATCTATAAACTGTCATATAGGGCTAAGCCCCTCCTCGAACCATTTGGTCCAATTTTGCCATTTAATTTTCTCATATAGTAGTATAAAAAAATTTCATATGTTTTTTTTAAAACGACATTTCTTAAAAACGTTACTAACGATTTTCATATTTTTGCTCTTTTTCTAAACTAGTAGTCCTAATCTATAAACTGTCATATAGGGCTAAGCCCCTCCTCGAACCATTTGGTCCAATTTTGCCATTTAATTTTCTCATATAGTAGTATAAAAAAATTTCATATGTTTTTTTTAAAACGATATTTCTTAAAAACGATACTAACGATTTTCATATTTTTGCTCTTTTTCTAAACTAGTAGTCCTAATCTATAAACTGTCATATAAGGCTAAGCCCCTCCTCGAACCGTTTCGTCCAATTTTGCCATTTCATTTTCTCATATAGTAGTATAAAAAAATTTCATATGTTTTTTTTAAAACGATATTTCTTAAAAACGTTACTAACGATTTTCATATTTTTGCTCTTTTTCTAAACTAGTAGTCCTAATCTATAAACTGTCATATAAGGCTAAGCCCCTCCTCGAACCGTTTCGTCCAATTTTGCCATTTCATTTTCTCATATAGTAGTATAAAAAAATTTCATATGTTTTTTTTAAAACGATATTTCTTAAAAACGTTACTAACGATTTTCATATTTTTGCTCTTTTTCTAAACTAGTAGTCCTCATCTATAAACTGTCATATAGGGCTAAGCCCCTCCTCGAACCATTTGGTCCAATTTTGCCATTTAATTTTCTCATATAGTAGTATAAAAAAATTTCATATGTTTTTTTTAAAACGATATTTCTTAAAAACGTTACTAACGATTTTCATATTTTTGCTCTTTTTCTAAACTAGTAGTCCTAATCTATAAACTGTCATATAAGGCTAAGCCCCTCCTCGAACCGTTTCGTCCAATTTTGCCATTTCATTTTCTCATATAGTAGTATAAAAAAATTTCATATGTTTTTTTTAAAACGATATTTCTTAAAAACGTTACTAACGATTTTCATATTTTTGCTCTTTTTCTAAACTAGTAGTCCTAATCTATAAACTGTCATATAGGGATAAGCTCCTCCTCGAACCATTTGGTCCAATTTTGCCATTTAATTTTCTCATATAGTAGTATAAAAAAATTTCATATGTTTTTTTTAAAACGATATTTCTTAAAAACGTTACTAACGATTTTCATATTTTTGCTCTTTTTCTAAACTAGTAGTCCTAATCTATAAACTGTCATATAAGGCTAAGCCCCTCCTCGAACCGTTTCGTCCAATTTTGCCATTTCATTTTCTCATATAGTAGTATAAAAAAATTTCATATGTTTTTTTTAAAACGATATTTCTTAAAAACGTTACTAACGATTTTCATATTTTTGCTCTTTTTCTAAACTAGTAGTCCTAATCTATAAACTGTCATATAGGGCTAAGCCCCTCCTCGAACCATTTGGTCCAATTTTGCCATTTAATTTTCTCATATAGTAGTATAAAAAAATTTCATATGTTTTTTTTAAAACGATATTTCTTAAAAACGTTACTAACGATTTTCATATTTTTGCTCTTTTTCTAAACTAGTAGTCCTAATCTATAAACTGTCATATAAGGCTAAGCCCCTCCTCGAACCGTTTCGTCCAATTTTGCCATTTCATTTTCTCATATAGTAGTATAAAAAAATTTCATATGTTTTTTTTAAAACGATATTTCTTAAAAACGTTACTAACGATTTTCATATGTTTGCTCTTTTTCTAAACTAGTAGTCCTAATCTATAAACTGTCATATAAGGCTAAGCCCCTCCTCGAACCGTTTCGTCCAATTTTGCCATTTCATTTTCTCATTTAGTAGTATAAAAAAATTTCATATGTTTTTTTTAAAACGATATTTCTTAAAAACGTTACTAACGATTTTCATATTTTTGCTCTTTTTGTAAACTAGTAGTCCTAATCTATAAACTGTCATATAGGGCTAAGCCCCTCCTCGAACCATTTGGTCCAATTTTGCCATTTAATTTTCTCATATAGTAGTATAAAAAAATTTCATATGTTTTTTTTAAAACGATATTTCTTAAAAACGTTACTAACGATTTTCATATTTTTGCTCTTTTTCTAAACTAGTAGTCCTAATCTATAAACTGTCATATAGGGCTAAGCCCCTCCTCGAACCATTTGGTCCAATTTTGCCATTTAATTTTCTCATATAGTAGTATAAAAAAATTTCATATGTTTTTTTTAAAACGATATTTCTTAAAAACGTTACTAACGATTTTCATATTTTTGCTCTTTTTCTAAACTAGTAGTCCTAATCTATAAACTGTCATATAAGGCTAAGCCCCTCCTCGAACCGTTTCGTCCAATTTTGCCATTTCATTTTCTCATTTAGTAGTATAAAAAAATTTCATATGTTTTTTTTAAAACGATATTTCTTAAAAACGTTACTAACGATTTTCATATTTTTGCTCTTTTTCTAAACTAGTAGTCCTAATCTATAAACTGTCATATAAGGCTAAGCCCCTCCTCGAACCGTTTCGTCCAATTTTGCCATTTCATTTTCTCATATAGTAGTATAAAAAAATTTCATATGTTTTTTTTAAAACGATATTTCTTAAAAACGTTACTAACGATTTTCATATTTTTGCTCTTTTTCTAAACTAGTAGTCCTAATCTATAAACTGTCATATAGGGCTAAGCCCCTCCTCGAACCATTTGGTCCAATTTTGCCATTTAATTTTCTCATATAGTAGTATAAAAAAATTTCATATGTTTTTTTTAAAACGATATTTCTTAAAAACGTTACTAACGATTTTCATATTTTTGCTCTTTTTCTAAACTAGTAGTCCTAATCTATAAACTGTCATATAGGGCTAAGCTCCTCCTCGAACCATTTGGTCCAATTTTGCCATTTAATTTTCTCATATAGTAGTATAAAAAAATTTCATATGTTTTTTTTAAAACGATATTTCTTAAAAACGTTACTAACGATTTTCATATTTTTGCTCTTTTTCTAAACTAGTAGTCCTAATCTATAAACTGTCATATAAGGCTAAGCCCCTCCTCGAACCGTTTCGTCCAATTTTGCCATTTCATTTTCTCATTTAGTAGTATAAAAAAATTTCATATGTTTTTTTTAAAACGATATTTCTTAAAAACGTTACTAACGATTTTCATATTTTTGCTCTTTTTCTAAACTAGTAGTCCTAATCTATAAACTGTCATATAAGGCTAAGCCCCTCCTCGAACCGTTTCGTCCAATTTTGCCATTTCATTTTCTCATATAGTAGTATAAAAAAATTTCATATGTTTTTTTTAAAACGATATTTCTTAAAAACGTTACTAACGATTTTCATATTTTTGCTCTTTTTCTAAACTAGTAGTCCTAATCTATAAACTGTCATATAAGGCTAAGCCCCTCCTCGAACCGTTTCGTCCAATTTTGCCATTTCATTTTCTCATATAGTAGTATAAAAAAATTTCATATGTTTTTTTTAAAACGATATTTCTTAAAAACGTTACTAACGATTTTCATATTTTTACTCTTTTTCTAAACTAGTAGTCCTAATCTATAAACTGTCATATAGGGCTAAGCCCCTCCTCGAACCATTTGGTCCAATTTTGCCATTTAATTTTCTCATATAGTAGTATAAAAAAATTTCATATGTTTTTTTTAAAACGATATTTCTTAAAAACGTTACTAACGATTTTCATATTTTTGCTCTTTTTGTAAACTAGTAGTCGTAATCTACAAACTCTCATATAGGGCTAAGCCCCTCCTCGAACCATTTGGTCCAATTTTGCCATTTAATTTTCTCATATAGTAGTATAAAAAAATTTCATATGTTTTTTTTAAAACGATATTTCTTAAAAACGTTACTAACGATTTTCATATTTTTGCTCTTTTTCTAAACTAGTAGTCCTAATCTATAAACTGTCATATAAGGCTAAGCCCCTCCTCGAACCGTTTCGTCCAATTTTGCCATTTCATTTTCTCATTTAGTAGTATAAAAAAATTTCATATGTTTTTTTTAAAACGATATTTCTTAAAAACGTTACTAACGATTTTCATATTTTTGCTCTTTTTGTAAACTAGTAGTCCTAATCTATAAACTGTCATATAAGGCTAAGCCCCTCCTCGAACCATTTGGTCCAATTTTGCCATTTAATTTTCTCATATAGTAGTATAAAAAAATTTCATATGTTTTTTTTAAAACGATATTTCTTAAAAACGTTACTAACGATTTTCATATTTTTGCTCTTTTTCTAAACTAGTAGTCCTAATCTATAAACTGTCATATAAGGCTAAGCCCCTCCTCGAACCGTTTCGTCCAATTTTGCCATTTCATTTTCTCATATAGTAGTATAAAAAAATTTCATATGTTTTTTTTAAAACGATATTTCTTAAAAACGTTACTAACGATTTTCATATTTTTGCTCTTTTTCTAAACTAGTAGTCCTAATCTATAAACTGTCATATAGGGCTAAGCCCCTCCTCGAACCATTTGGTCCAATTTTGCCATTTAATTTTCTCATATAGTAGTATAAAAAAATTTCATATGTTTTTTTTAAAACGATATTTCTTAAAAACGTTACTAACGATTTTCATATTTTTGCTCTTTTTCTAAACTAGTAGTCCTAATCTATAAACTGTCATATAGGGCTAAGCCCCTCCTCGAACCATTTGGTCCAATTTTGCCATTTAATTTTCTCATATAGTAGTATAAAAAAATTTCATATGTTTTTTTTAAAACGATATTTCTTAAAAACGTTACTAACGATTTTCATATTTTTGCTCTTTTTCTAAACTAGTAGTCCTAATCTATAAACTGTCATATAAGGCTAAGCCCCTCCTCGAACCGTTTCGTCCAATTTTGCCATTTCATTTTCTCATATAGTAGTATAAAAAAATTTCATATGTTTTTTTTAAAACGATATTTCTTAAAAACGTTACTAACGATTTTCATATTTTTGCTCTTTTTCTAAACTAGTAGTCCTAATCTATAAACTGTCATATAGGGCTAAGCCCCTCCTCGAACCATTTGGTCCAATTTTGCCATTTAATTTTCTCATATAGTAGTATAAAAAAATTTCATATGTTTTTTTTAAAACGATATTTCTTAAAAACGTTACTAACGATTTTCATATTTTTGCTCTTTTTCTAAACTAGTAGTCCTAATCTATAAACTGTCATATAGGGCTAAGCTCCTCCTCGAACCATTTGGTCCAATTTTGCCATTTAATTTTCTCATATAGTAGTATAAAAAAATTTCATATGTTTTTTTTAAAACGATATTTCTTAAAAACGTTACTAACGATTTTCATATTTTTGCTCTTTTTCTAAACTAGTAGTCCTAATCTATAAACTGTCATATAAGGCTAAGCCCCTCCTCGAACCGTTTCGTCCAATTTTGCCATTTCATTTTCTCATATAGTAGTATAAAAAAATTTCATATGTTTTTTTTAAAACGATATTTCTTAAAAACGTTACTAACGATTTTCATATTTTTACTCTTTTTCTAAACTAGTAGTCCTAATCTATAAACTGTCATATAGGGCTAAGCCCCTCCTCGAACCATTTGGTCCAATTTTGCCATTTAATTTTCTCATATAGTAGTATAAAAAAATTTCATATGTTTTTTTTAAAACGATATTTCTTAAAAACGTTACTAACGATTTTCATATTTTTGCTCTTTTTGTAAACTAGTAGTCCTAATCTACAAACTCTCATATAGGGCTAAGCCCCTCCTCGAACCATTTGGTCCAATTTTGCCATTTAATTTTCTCATATAGTAGTATAAAAAAATTTCATATGTTTTTTTTAAAACGATATTTCTTAAAAACGTTACTAACGATTTTCATATTTTTGCTCTTTTTCTAAACTAGTAGTCCTAATCTATAAACTGTCATATAAGGCTAAGCCCCTCCTCGAACCGTTTCGTCCAATTTTGCCATTTCATTTTCTCATTTAGTAGTATAAAAAAATTTCATATGTTTTTTTTAAAACGATATTTCTTAAAAACGTTACTAACGATTTTCATATTTTTGCTCTTTTTGTAAACTAGTAGTCCTAATCTATAAACTGTCATATAAGGCTAAGCCCCTCCTCGAACCATTTGGTCCAATTTTGCCATTTAATTTTCTCATATAGTAGTATAAAAAAATTTCATATGTTTTTTTTAAAACGATATTTCTTAAAAACGTTACTAACGATTTTCATATTTTTGCTCTTTTTCTAAACTAGTAGTCCTAATCTATAAACTGTCATATAAGGCTAAGCCCCTCCTCGAACCGTTTCGTCCAATTTTGCCATTTCATTTTCTCATATAGTAGTATAAAAAAATTTCATATGTTTTTTTTAAAACGATATTTCTTAAAAACGTTACTAACGATTTTCATATTTTTGCTCTTTTTCTAAACTAGTAGTCCTAATCTATAAACTGTCATATAGGGCTAAGCCCCTCCTCGAACCATTTGGTCCAATTTTGCCATTTAATTTTCTCATATAGTAGTATAAAAAAATTTCATATGTTTTTTTTAAAACGACATTTCTTAAAAACGTTACTAACGATTTTCATATTTTTGCTCTTTTTCTAAACTAGTAGTCCTAATCTATAAACTGTCATATAGGGCTAAGCCCCTCCTCGAACCATTTGGTCCAATTTTGCCATTTAATTTTCTCATATAGTAGTATAAAAAAATTTCATATGTTTTTTTTAAAACGATATTTCTTAAAAACGATACTAACGATTTTCATATTTTTGCTCTTTTTCTAAACTAGTAGTCCTAATCTATAAACTGTCATATAAGGCTAAGCCCCTCCTCGAACCGTTTCGTCCAATTTTGCCATTTCATTTTCTCATATAGTAGTATAAAAAAATTTCATATGTTTTTTTTAAAACGATATTTCTTAAAAACGTTACTAACGATTTTCATATTTTTGCTCTTTTTCTAAACTAGTAGTCCTAATCTATAAACTGTCATATAAGGCTAAGCCCCTCCTCGAACCGTTTCGTCCAATTTTGCCATTTCATTTTCTCATATAGTAGTATAAAAAAATTTCATATGTTTTTTTTAAAACGATATTTCTTAAAAACGTTACTAACGATTTTCATATTTTTGCTCTTTTTCTAAACTAGTAGTCCTCATCTATAAACTGTCATATAGGGCTAAGCCCCTCCTCGAACCATTTGGTCCAATTTTGCCATTTAATTTTCTCATATAGTAGTATAAAAAAATTTCATATGTTTTTTTTAAAACGATATTTCTTAAAAACGTTACTAACGATTTTCATATTTTTGCTCTTTTTCTAAACTAGTAGTCCTAATCTATAAACTGTCATATAAGGCTAAGCCCCTCCTCGAACCGTTTCGTCCAATTTTGCCATTTCATTTTCTCATATAGTAGTATAAAAAAATTTCATATGTTTTTTTTAAAACGATATTTCTTAAAAACGTTACTAACGATTTTCATATTTTTGCTCTTTTTCTAAACTAGTAGTCCTAATCTATAAACTGTCATATAGGGATAAGCTCCTCCTCGAACCATTTGGTCCAATTTTGCCATTTAATTTTCTCATATAGTAGTATAAAAAAATTTCATATGTTTTTTTTAAAACGATATTTCTTAAAAACGTTACTAACGATTTTCATATTTTTGCTCTTTTTCTAAACTAGTAGTCCTAATCTATAAACTGTCATATAAGGCTAAGCCCCTCCTCGAACCGTTTCGTCCAATTTTGCCATTTCATTTTCTCATATAGTAGTATAAAAAAATTTCATATGTTTTTTTTAAAACGATATTTCTTAAAAACGTTACTAACGATTTTCATATTTTTGCTCTTTTTCTAAACTAGTAGTCCTAATCTATAAACTGTCATATAGGGCTAAGCCCCTCCTCGAACCATTTGGTCCAATTTTGCCATTTAATTTTCTCATATAGTAGTATAAAAAAATTTCATATGTTTTTTTTAAAACGATATTTCTTAAAAACGTTACTAACGATTTTCATATTTTTGCTCTTTTTCTAAACTAGTAGTCCTAATCTATAAACTGTCATATAAGGCTAAGCCCCTCCTCGAACCGTTTCGTCCAATTTTGCCATTTCATTTTCTCATATAGTAGTATAAAAAAATTTCATATGTTTTTTTTAAAACGATATTTCTTAAAAACGTTACTAACGATTTTCATATGTTTGCTCTTTTTCTAAACTAGTAGTCCTAATCTATAAACTGTCATATAAGGCTAAGCCCCTCCTCGAACCGTTTCGTCCAATTTTGCCATTTCATTTTCTCATTTAGTAGTATAAAAAAATTTCATATGTTTTTTTTAAAACGATATTTCTTAAAAACGTTACTAACGATTTTCATATTTTTGCTCTTTTTGTAAACTAGTAGTCCTAATCTATAAACTGTCATATAGGGCTAAGCCCCTCCTCGAACCATTTGGTCCAATTTTGCCATTTAATTTTCTCATATAGTAGTATAAAAAAATTTCATATGTTTTTTTTAAAACGATATTTCTTAAAAACGTTACTAACGATTTTCATATTTTTGCTCTTTTTCTAAACTAGTAGTCCTAATCTATAAACTGTCATATAGGGCTAAGCCCCTCCTCGAACCATTTGGTCCAATTTTGCCATTTAATTTTCTCATATAGTAGTATAAAAAAATTTCATATGTTTTTTTTAAAACGATATTTCTTAAAAACGTTACTAACGATTTTCATATTTTTGCTCTTTTTCTAAACTAGTAGTCCTAATCTATAAACTGTCATATAAGGCTAAGCCCCTCCTCGAACCGTTTCGTCCAATTTTGCCATTTCATTTTCTCATTTAGTAGTATAAAAAAATTTCATATGTTTTTTTTAAAACGATATTTCTTAAAAACGTTACTAACGATTTTCATATTTTTGCTCTTTTTCTAAACTAGTAGTCCTAATCTATAAACTGTCATATAAGGCTAAGCCCCTCCTCGAACCGTTTCGTCCAATTTTGCCATTTCATTTTCTCATATAGTAGTATAAAAAAATTTCATATGTTTTTTTTAAAACGATATTTCTTAAAAACGTTACTAACGATTTTCATATTTTTGCTCTTTTTCTAAACTAGTAGTCCTAATCTATAAACTGTCATATAGGGCTAAGCCCCTCCTCGAACCATTTGGTCCAATTTTGCCATTTAATTTTCTCATATAGTAGTATAAAAAAATTTCATATGTTTTTTTTAAAACGATATTTCTTAAAAACGTTACTAACGATTTTCATATTTTTGCTCTTTTTCTAAACTAGTAGTCCTAATCTATAAACTGTCATATAGGGCTAAGCTCCTCCTCGAACCATTTGGTCCAATTTTGCCATTTAATTTTCTCATATAGTAGTATAAAAAAATTTCATATGTTTTTTTTAAAACGATATTTCTTAAAAACGTTACTAACGATTTTCATATTTTTGCTCTTTTTCTAAACTAGTAGTCCTAATCTATAAACTGTCATATAAGGCTAAGCCCCTCCTCGAACCGTTTCGTCCAATTTTGCCATTTCATTTTCTCATTTAGTAGTATAAAAAAATTTCATATGTTTTTTTTAAAACGATATTTCTTAAAAACGTTACTAACGATTTTCATATTTTTGCTCTTTTTCTAAACTAGTAGTCCTAATCTATAAACTGTCATATAAGGCTAAGCCCCTCCTCGAACCGTTTCGTCCAATTTTGCCATTTCATTTTCTCATATAGTAGTATAAAAAAATTTCATATGTTTTTTTTAAAACGATATTTCTTAAAAACGTTACTAACGATTTTCATATTTTTGCTCTTTTTCTAAACTAGTAGTCCTAATCTATAAACTGTCATATAAGGCTAAGCCCCTCCTCGAACCGTTTCGTCCAATTTTGCCATTTCATTTTCTCATATAGTAGTATAAAAAAATTTCATATGTTTTTTTTAAAACGATATTTCTTAAAAACGTTACTAACGATTTTCATATTTTTACTCTTTTTCTAAACTAGTAGTCCTAATCTATAAACTGTCATATAGGGCTAAGCCCCTCCTCGAACCATTTGGTCCAATTTTGCCATTTAATTTTCTCATATAGTAGTATAAAAAAATTTCATATGTTTTTTTTAAAACGATATTTCTTAAAAACGTTACTAACGATTTTCATATTTTTGCTCTTTTTGTAAACTAGTAGTCGTAATCTACAAACTCTCATATAGGGCTAAGCCCCTCCTCGAACCATTTGGTCCAATTTTGCCATTTAATTTTCTCATATAGTAGTATAAAAAAATTTCATATGTTTTTTTTAAAACGATATTTCTTAAAAACGTTACTAACGATTTTCATATTTTTGCTCTTTTTCTAAACTAGTAGTCCTAATCTATAAACTGTCATATAAGGCTAAGCCCCTCCTCGAACCGTTTCGTCCAATTTTGCCATTTCATTTTCTCATTTAGTAGTATAAAAAAATTTCATATGTTTTTTTTAAAACGATATTTCTTAAAAACGTTACTAACGATTTTCATATTTTTGCTCTTTTTGTAAACTAGTAGTCCTAATCTATAAACTGTCATATAAGGCTAAGCCCCTCCTCGAACCATTTGGTCCAATTTTGCCATTTAATTTTCTCATATAGTAGTATAAAAAAATTTCATATGTTTTTTTTAAAACGATATTTCTTAAAAACGTTACTAACGATTTTCATATTTTTGCTCTTTTTCTAAACTAGTAGTCCTAATCTATAAACTGTCATATAAGGCTAAGCCCCTCCTCGAACCGTTTCGTCCAATTTTGCCATTTCATTTTCTCATATAGTAGTATAAAAAAATTTCATATGTTTTTTTTAAAACGATATTTCTTAAAAACGTTACTAACGATTTTCATATTTTTGCTCTTTTTCTAAACTAGTAGTCCTAATCTATAAACTGTCATATAGGGCTAAGCCCCTCCTCGAACCATTTGGTCCAATTTTGCCATTTAATTTTCTCATATAGTAGTATAAAAAAATTTCATATGTTTTTTTTAAAACGATATTTCTTAAAAACGTTACTAACGATTTTCATATTTTTGCTCTTTTTCTAAACTAGTAGTCCTAATCTATAAACTGTCATATAGGGCTAAGCCCCTCCTCGAACCATTTGGTCCAATTTTGCCATTTAATTTTCTCATATAGTAGTATAAAAAAATTTCATATGTTTTTTTTAAAACGATATTTCTTAAAAACGATACTAACGATTTTCATATTTTTGCTCTTTTTCTAAACTAGTAGTCCTAATCTATAAACTGTCATATAAGGCTAAGCCCCTCCTCGAACCGTTTCGTCCAATTTTGCCATTTCATTTTCTCATATAGTAGTATAAAAAAATTTCATATGTTTTTTTTAAAACGATATTTCTTAAAAACGTTACTAACGATTTTCATATTTTTGCTCTTTTTCTAAACTAGTAGTCCTAATCTATAAACTGTCATATAAGGCTAAGCCCCTCCTCGAACCGTTTCGTCCAATTTTGCCATTTCATTTTCTCATATAGTAGTATAAAAAAATTTCATATGTTTTTTTTAAAACGATATTTCTTAAAAACGTTACTAACGATTTTCATATTTTTGCTCTTTTTCTAAACCAGTAGTCCTCATCTATAAACTGTCATATAGGGCTAAGCCCCTCCTCGAACCATTTGGTCCAATTTTGCCATTTAATTTTCTCATATAGTAGTATAAAAAAATTTCATATGTTTTTTTTAAAACGATATTTCTTAAAAACGTTACTAACGATTTTCATATTTTTGCTCTTTTTCTAAACTAGTAGTCCTAATCTATAAACTGTCATATAAGGCTAAGCCCCTCCTCGAACCGTTTCGTCCAATTTTGCCATTTCATTTTCTCATATAGTAGTATAAAAAAATTTCATATGTTTTTTTTAAAACGATATTTCTTAAAAACGTTACTAACGATTTTCATATTTTTGCTCTTTTTCTAAACTAGTAGTCCTAATCTATAAACTGTCATATAAGGCTAGGCCCCTCCTCGAACCGTTTCGTCCAATTTTGCCATTTAATTTTCTCATATAGTAGTATAAAAAAATTTCATATGTTTTTTTTAAAACGATATTTCTTAAAAACGTTACTAACGATTTTCATATTTTTGCTCTTTTTCTAAACTAGTAGTCCTAATCTATAAACTGTCATATAGGGCTAAGCCCCTCCTCGAACCATTTGGTCCAATTTTGCCATTTAATTTTCTCATATAGTAGTATAAAAAAATTTCATATGTTTTTTTTAAAACGATATTTCTTAAAAACGTTACTAACGATTTTCATATTTTTGCTCTTTTTCTAAACTAGTAGTCCTAATCTATAAACTGTCATATAAGGCTAAGCCCCTCCTCGAACCGTTTCGTCCAATTTTGCCATTTCATTTTCTCATATAGTAGTATAAAAAAATTTCATATGTTTTTTTTAAAACGATATTTCTTAAAAACGTTACTAACGATTTTCATATTTTTGCTCTTTTTCTAAACTAGTAGTCCTAATCTATAAACTGTCATATAAGGCTAGGCCCCTCCTCGAACCGTTTCGTCCAATTTTGCCATTTAATTTTCTCATATAGTAGTATAAAAAAATTTCATATGTTTTTTTTAAAACGATATTTCTTAAAAACGTTACTAACGATTTTCATATTTTTGCTCTTTTTCTAAACTAGTAGTCCTAATCTATAAACTGTCATATAGGGCTAAGCCCCTCCTCGAACCATTTGGTCCAATTTTGCCATTTAATTTTCTCATATAGTAGTATAAAAAAATTTCATATGTTTTTTTTAAAACGATATTTCTTAAAAACGTTACTAACGATTTTCATATTTTTGCTCTTTTTCTAAACTAGTAGTCCTAATCTATAAACTGTCATATAAGGCTAAGCCCCTCCTCGAACCGTTTCGTCCAATTTTGCCATTTCATTTTCTCATATAGTAGTATAAAAAAATTTCATATGTTTTTTTTAAAACGATATTTCTTAAAAACGTTACTAACGATTTTCATATTTTTGCTCTTTTTCTAAACTAGTAGTCCTAATCTATAAACTGTCATATAAGGCTAAGCCCCTCCTCGAACCGTTTCGTCCAATTTTGCCATTTAATTTTTTCATATAGTAGTATAAAAAAATTTCATATGTTTTTTTTAAAACGATATTTCTTAAAAACGTTACTAACGATTTTCATATTTTTGCTCTTTTTCTAAACTAGTAGTCCTAATCTATAAACTGTCATATAGGGCTAAGCCCCTCCTCGAACCATTTGGTCCAATTTTGCCATTTAATTTTCTCATATAGTAGTATAAAAAAATTTCATATGTTTTTTTTTAAACGATATTTCTTAAAAACGTTACTAACGATTTTCATATTTTTGCTCTTTTTGTAAACTAGTAGTCCTAATCTATAAACTGTCATATAGGGCTAAGCCCCTCCTCGAACCATTTGGTCCAATTTTGCCATTTAATTTTCTCATATAGTAGTATAAAAAAATTTCATATGTTTTTTTTAAAACGATATTTCTTAAAAACGTTACTAACGATTTTCATATTTTTGCTCTTTTTGTAAACTAGTAGTCCTAATCTATAAACTGTCATATAGGGCTAAGCCCCTCCTCGAACCATTTGGTCCAATTTTGCCATTTAATTTTCTCATATAGTAGTATAAAAAAATTTCATATGTTTTTTTTAAAACGATATTTCTTAAAAACGTTACTAACGATTTTCATATTTTTGCTCTTTTTCTAAACTAGTAGTCCTAATCTATAAACTGTCATATGGGGCTAAGCCCCTCCTCGAACCATTTGGTCCAATTTTGCCATTTAATTTTCTCATATAGTAGTATAAAAAAATTTCATATGTTTTTTTTAAAACGATATTTCTTAAAAACGTTACTAACGATTTTCATATTTTTGCTCTTTTTCTAAACTAGTAGTCCTAATCTATAAACTGTCATATAAGGCTAAGCCCCTCCTCGAACCGTTTCGTCCAATTTTGCCATTTCATTTTCTCATATAGTAGTATAAAAAAATTTCATATGTTTTTTTAAAATGATATTTCGTACTTTGATCTTTTCGTAAAATTCAATTTATTTTTATTTTTTTTATAATTTACTAGTCCTAATCTACAAATGCCACTATATGGCTAAATCCCTCAACTTATTTGTAAAACGTATTTAATTTCCGTAGTTATCTTCAAAAAAAACATACAAACATATTAGTTCAACATTTTCTATATACATAACATTTTGTAGAACGTATTTAACTTTCGTAGTTATCTTCACAAAAATTCTGTTAATTTAACAGCCTCTGTTAAGTTTTTAACATTTTTGAAAAACGTAGTTAACTTTCGTCGCTAACTTCACACCCTTGTTTATGTGATCTGTTGATAAATATAGAAAATTGTTATTGTATTCTTTAATTAATAATATATCATTAAATTCTTACGTATCTGCTATTCTTAAGTAATGTATAGAATTTTAGTGAAATCGTTTGACGAAATGTCTCTGCAAAAAGAATTATGTAGGCATATTTTATGTGCAGAATCTAATTAACGAATTAACTAGATTTCTAATTTATTTCTTACATTTCATTTTCATATTTCGTTTTTCTTTTTTTTTTTGTCATAAAAAATACAAAACCAGGAGACCTCACTTGTAAGACAAGATTCACTATATCATACGTTTCCATTTGTAAAAGTTTACTTATGTAAAATTATTAAATTTTTTTAACCATACTATATTATCAATATTAAATACTGATTTTATTTTAAAATGAAGGAAAAGTACGTGAAAAAATAGTTAGAATTTTTAATAAAAATTCGAAGCGGAACATTAAAACAATCACTTTTAAGGCAAAAGTTTCTCAGTGAAGAGAAATACTATTAGGATAAACACGGGAAGTGAACGAAAAAGGGCTATGCCAACCCTAACAGGGTTAGAAACATAAGGGAGAAAAGCAAATCCAATTCGCGGGAACTTTCGTAAGAAAAATTAAAAAGGTAGGCAGGACTCAAATCAAATACACTACAGTAGGTGCCGTATCTAAGCTCCAAAGAGGATATCGAGGCAAAAGAACGTAATTTCATCAACAAGTACGAATGCTTCATTATGGACGATAAAACATATTAGCTTCACAAATTCTGTTAGCTAACAGGAGGGAATTTTTATGTTTTGTATTAGTAGAAAGTAAAACCGCATTTGGCTTGAATGACTTTCTGAAGACGCCGTGGTACTGAATCTACTAAAGATTGAAGAACTACAGTAGGGACCTCGTTGCAAAGATCATGAACTTCAGAAATGATTTCTTCTTTGGTTTGATTCAATGAAATATTTCTCTTACGTTTTATATAGTAATCCCGCACATTTTCAATAACGTTCAAGTCCGAACTTTGAGGTGGACAATCCAATATGATATGTCCAGTATTTCTTATGAAGTTTTTGAATAATGTACTCATATGCCATGGAGCATTATCAAACTGGTTCTCCTATCAGTTTGTCATCTGAGGCAAATATTAACTTCGGTTCGTGGAACCGGTGATCGGTGCATCCCCATAGCTAACTTTTTAACTTGTCTTTGAAATTGTGGAAGTCTTATATAAATCTGCTTTTTCGATGAATTGTATTCGCATGAGCTTCTATCAGTTCAAAGAACTGTTCTCCAATACTGTTCCAGCTTTTGATCATGTGCATTAACAAAAGCTAAACGTTTGAGTTTGTTTGGTTCTGACATGCATGGAATCTCTCTTGCTGCATATGTCTAAAAATTGCTGCTCTCAAGCGTCGCCGAATAGTCCTCTCACTAATTGAAGTCCTGGATGACTTACTCGTATTTAATTCATCTGCAGCATCTTTAGGTGACATTTGAACGTCTAATTTAAAATTTTCGCAATATGATTTGGTCTTCAAGAAAGAAAAAATTGTTCCGGCGACTGTAGCGGTAATTTTTATTAAAATCGTTTAATTCGTTTAAAATTTATTGCGATTTATTTGGTACAATATATGCGCAATCCTTTTTTAACTTGCTTTGAACTTGTAAGGCAAACAATAAATAATTACGGCTTTCTCTCTCTCTATCTCGTTCTCTCTCCCTCTCTATCTTGCTCTCTATCTATCTCTCTCCCGCTCTTGTTAGACGGATATAAAAATTAGAATATTCCTCTACCATATTCTTCGGTATGGCAGAAGAGAATAATTACCGATGAATTGGTGATTTGACATGGATTTCAAATTAGTGTAAAACATAAATTTGAGAGTCCTAATTGCTTTGTTCTAAACAATTACTAGAAAACCTGGCCGAGCTTAATGCAACTGACTTGGTGAAGCCTGCACGAAATAGATAGCCTGTACAATAATATGTACCTTGTTACTTTTCATTAATGGCAAGTTGTCACTTAATTTTCTTACTTTATAGTATATAAATTAATTTCGAAATTTTTTTAAATAGAAAAGATAAAGAAATTCCTTTTAAACAAACTATACATACAAACATATATATTTATGTAAGTGATTAAAAAGACATGTCATTTTGAATTAGTACAATATTTTAGTCGGCTTTTAAAAGTGAAAAACAAATTAATTTAAACATTTTTCAATTAAAATAGCCGCAAGCGGCATACAACATAAATTCATTCGAGCATCTGTAATTGCCGTTTACTGGACTGTCAGCCAGAGTAGTACAAGTATGCAATATTTTGAAAGTATGGTTGGTGTTCGAGACGACTCTGTGGTGCTTTGACTTTATTAACACTGATTGCATACTTTTGTTGCTGTTAAAATTGAAGTTATAATTGAACATTTCCGTTTCACTTTTCAAAATTATAAAAAGACTAGAGAAATTCTTCATGAAAAACAGAAAAGCAAAGTTCAAACCATTTGGCAGACAAATAGGAAATTGTGTTACATTTGAGTGATAAAAAAAATAAGAAAAGCAGTTAATTTTGTTATGAAAATAACTTCCTTTTCACACAACAGTTTCAGACACACAAAATTCAATTAACCCCCGAAAAGTGTGTTACTTGAAAAGGAATTTAATCTTCTGTACACAGGCAGACACATTAAAGGATAAATTTGTACGACTTCTTTGTAAACAACCCTTAATGTGGAAATTTTAATATTTTGTGCGAAAGTGACACAAACTCTTGAGTTTGTCCTTGAAGAAATTTTTACACATGTATAGAGTTCCTAAGAAAAATGCATATGAATGACCAGGCATAGATTCGAATAATCCATTTTTTCCCCTTTTTTTCTTCAATAAATTGTATTATATGTACATTGACCTTTGCACTGCATTGTCTGCAGAAACAAAATTCAGTTTTATAGTTCATGAAATTCTTAATTCTTAAACAAAAAAAGGTGTTATATTAAAACTATATGCCACGAAGTAATCGAAAAAATCGTTTAGACATAGAAGCAGACTCTTCACCCAAGGACTCTTTGGTATAATGTCGTGATAAACAAACTGCTCCTTTTTCCGCATGTCCAAATAACCAGTAAAACTAAAAAATGTTTGTCTTTTGCGACAGATATGGCAACATCGATTTGTTTCTTGTATTATCCTTTAGAAAGGAGTGAAAAACGTTTTTAGCCCTAATTGTTAAGTGTTAAAGCGAAAGAAATTATTTTGAAATCAAAATGATGATGTCCTTATTGCATAGCATAACAATATTTTTAATTGTTTTTATACATTATTTTATCTTTTCTTATTGGTACGGGTGGCATTGCAATCAGAGTTTGAAGCGGTTTCTCTTAAGAAGACAATTCATTTGTAAGCTTTCTCTGCATCAGTTATACCCAAATTGTCCGTCATTCTTTAGTAAAATGTTGAACATTGTTCAAACTCGTCAAAACGTATGTCATGACACTTTTGCCTCTTTTGTAAGCCGTTTTTATTTTTCATTTTTTTTTTTTTTTTCAACGTAATCTCCTCAAAATATGCTTCTGTTGCAGATGTTACCTCTTCATTCGACTCGAAACTTTTTCTTCCTAGCCACTTTTTTAAGCGGCAAAAAGTCGCTGAGACCCAAATCTAGAGTATAAGGTGGGCGCGGTAAAAATTCTTGCATTTTTGCCATCGAAACTACGCAAGTGTGCACCCGAGCATTACCTTGATGGAAGATTACTTTTTTCTTGGCTAAAAGGAGGGAGTGTTTTTCTTGATTTCTTTGCTTAATTGGCCCAATAATGATGAATAATATTATCCTTTTATTGTTTTTCATTACATATTGCAAAAAACCGTAGCCAGAATCTTACCAGAAGTTTACACTGTATTTCTTCAGAGCAGATTCAGCTGGTGAAATTCATCACTTTGCCAGTTTTTTTTTTAAATTTCTGATGTATAGTAGTGAATCCATGTTGTTTCATCAACGGCAAAAAAATCATCATGATCGATACAGTAAAGCTCTAAACTAGCTACTGAATCATTCACAAGATTGCGTTTAATCTCGAAATCATGAGTTTTGCCCCGGGCCTCAACTAATTCATGAACTTTCACCCCTCGGTCATTCAAAACTAAATCGTAGATATTTTCAAAGATTTCCGAAGTAACTGCCTGAACTGGAATTGTCCAGAGTGAGGTACATTTCTGGATGTACGGCCATGGACCCATCTTCGATTTTTTAGGTGTTTTGCCATGCAAGTAAAAGTGTTTGATGAATACTTGAAATTAATTTTTTTTCCTTTTTCAAAAATAGCAAAAGTTGTCTCAACCGACTGATTCTTTAAAAAAAACTGAATGCTGAATTGGCCTAAAAATTTGCTACTCGTCTTTTGGAACTTGAAATTTTTCAGGAACCTTTTTTTTTTATGATAAATGCTTCTTTTACAATAGTTTTGTAAGCTATACTGGAAACAACAAAAAGTCTCTTCTGTATATGGAAAATAAGTAGTGAGATCGAAAAATCGTAACACGCGTTTTCACTCTTAACTTTTTTCGCAACATAATGGAAGTGTTTACGGAACAGGTTCATAAGTCCATAATTAGTGATTAGATATATAAAAATGATCTTTTTTGGATCTGGCCTATTTTCACCCAAAATTAACGCACAAATGAACTGTGTATTGTTTTCATTTCCCAATAAACTTTCAATTTTCTATTTTAATTGACAGGTGCGGTCTATCCAACCATACCCCTTGAGCTATAGAACTCTTGAGCTTTTTAAAAATGATTTTTTCGAAGAATATTCGTCGGAGAAAACATACGTCAAACTCCGAACTTACTTTCCATAATTCAATTTATAATGAAGCTCCCACAATCAGTGAGGAAAAATTGAACGTAATGGTTGGAAAAAATTCGGGCCAATTCGGTATTCAAGATGATACCAAACACATATATATTTTTGATCAGTCTTGACGTAATTCAGAAGAGAAGGGACTGTGAGTAGAGCGATTTCTGCTTCCCGATCTTCACTCAAATCTATCAAAAGACAAAAAATGATTTTACATAGATTTTAATCAAATTTAATTTCTATATGTTTTTGAAAATATAAGTGATTTTTTGATTTAGTCCTCATTAAAAGTAGCATCTGGTAAAAAGTTTTTTATATCTGCTGGCCACAAATTGAAAATAACTTTAAAGAATTTAGAAAAGTTTATCCCTGTGCCCTATATTCTTTTTAATTATTTTTTTCAAAATTCTACTCCACTCAAATCAAAAGAGTACGAAAAATCACTAAATTTACAAATATGTTGCAGTGTGATCGAATGATCCAATTAGTGTTCACGCCGATAATGCCAGTGTGCACAATGTTTAACCAACTAAACAAACAATTATGTTTGCACATCGCCCAGATTTAGCACTCAATCGTTAAATTGTATTCCCCAGCATAAAAGATAAATGCGTGAAATACTATCTCTAATGCCTGAAGAGGCAGTAGAAGCATTCAAAACTCATGGATTAATACATTAAGCATATTGAAGATGAACACAAATAAATAAATAATAAACTAAAACAGTAAAAGAACAAATATTTACCTTCGGCAAATCCCTTATATGATTTGCATCCAAAAATAGTTCCTCCAAGGTACGCGAATATCGTAGTATTTCTTCTGGTACAGTTGGCAACGAACAATGACGTTTGTCGACAAATTCAACTTGGCGATTGCAGCCTTTAAATATTGGAATGCACTTAAACATGATAAAGATGACAACGCGACAACGAGAGCGATGACAGCTCAACGATTTTAATACGCACGATTCAAATAATTCAATATTTTACGATTTTAAACGCGACACAATAAAATGACACTTCAACATTAATTACTAATTTCTTTAATTCTCGAATATCGAAAATTTTAATACTCAATATTTTTTTTTATAAAACTCTTCAAAGTAAGATTTTTTTCGAATTATTATTTTATTTATTATTATTATTTTAAAGCTCTTAGAGAGCTTTTTTTTTTAAACAGATTTAACACTTTTGTTTAACGATACAGAATACTATTTCTCAATATAACAGCAAACGTAACATATTATCTGAAAAATAAGACAAAAATTATTATTATTTTTAATATTTTTAATATATAATAAATAATTTATTTTATAATATAATATACTTATATACATTCAAATACTTTGGATTTGAAACAAAATATGGTCAAGTTTTTTGAAAAAGATCAAATATTTTATATATCAATTAATCTAGTAAGGCCTATATACATATTTATAATGTAAATAAAACTTGTTTTCCTTTTTAAATTTTTCCCAACGTTTCGTCAATTTTTTTTTTACTTTTTCAAGGGACGTAGTAACATGATATTTTCTTAATACATTAAATTTGAATTTACAAAAAACATAAAACAAAAATTTCATTGAACATAAAATTTTAAATTTAAACAAAATTTTTTTTATAAACAACACAGCTTAAAATTAATATCAAATTTGTTCATCTATCCTCTGAAGGTAATGGTTTCTAATCAACCTTTTAGAAGTTTCACGAAATATTTTCGTCGACTTAAAGAAATAATAGATAATATAAAGATATTAACGTAAAAGTGGTTGTCTCCTAATTGCGAAAATCTTTCCTTTACTTATATATACAAAAGTATTTTCGAGAAAATTGGTTTTATCGCTATGTATTAGCAATCCTATCCAATATTTCAGGGATTGTTTATGTAGAAAAAACAGATTCATTTACATATTTTATCATAAAAGTCAGAAATTAAAACTTATTTTTTTTATTTTTAATAGTAATAACTACAAAAAAATTCTGGACACCATAAAATATATATATTAGCGACTTCCGCCTGTGGTAATCACTATTACGCCCTCAATATGGTAATTGGGTTATATATATGGGGCGTTTCATGTCATGTGATCCAACTTTTAAAACAGATGTCTTCCGGGATGAAATTTGCACCAAGGCTAGTCCTATTGGATAGTAGCTTAGGTGTCTGTGAAGTTGGCATCTCAAATGTTAGCATCTCACTAAAAACATGCAAATTTGCTTGCATCCAGCATAGTTCTATAGTTCCTGCAGTAGTTCTTCAATAGTTCTATTGATTTGACCTTAAAATCGCGATTTAAAGATTTAAGGGTATGAGATGCCAACTTCGCAAAAAAAAATCTCAGCATCTCATCAGATTTTGAATATATATACCCTTAGAAAAGTTGCACCCAGCATAGTTCTATAGTCTCCGATGGTTTTAACAATAGTTCTGCTGATTCTGCCTTAAAATCGCGATTTGAAGGTATGAGATGCCAAGTTCGCAAAAAAAAATCTCAGCATCTCATCAGATTTTGAATATATACCCTTAGAAAAGTTGCACCCAGCACAGTTCTATAGTCTCCGATGGTTTTAACAATAGTTCTGCTGATTCTGCCTTAAAATCGCGATTTGAAGGTATGTGATGCTAACTTCGCAAAAAAATCTCAGCATCTCATCAGATTTTGAATATATGACCTTAGAGAAGTTGCATCCAGCATAGTTCTATAGTCTCCGATGGTTTTAACAATAGTTCTGCCGATTCTGCCTTAATATCGCGATTTGAAGGTATGAGATGGTAACTTCGCAAAAAAAATCTCAGCATCTCATCCGATTTTGAATATCCATTGTCTGACTCTGCATGACTTTAACTAAAGGGGAAAGCTTTTGGAAATCAGATATTAAGGGGGGTAAAAACGGCCCTGGGTACCTGTTTGTATGCAACATCTCTAAGGTCATATATTCAAAATCTGATGAGATGCTGAAATTTTTTTGCGAAGTTAGCATCACATACCTTCAAATCGCGATTTTAAGGCAGAATCAGCAGAACTATTGTTAAAACCATCGGAGACTATAGAACTATGCTGGGTGCAACTTTTCTATGGATATATATTCAAAATCTGATGAGATGCTGAGATTTTTTTTGCGAAGTTTGCATCTCATACCTTCAAATCGCGATTTTAAGGCAGAATCAGCAGAACTATTGTTAAAACCATCGGAGACTATAGAACTATGCTGGGTGCAACTTTTCTAAGGGTATATATTCAAAATCTGATGAGATGCTGAGATTTTTTTTGCGAAGTTGGCATCTCATACCTTCAAATCGCGATTTTAAGGCAGAATCAGCAGAACTATTGTTAAAACCATCGGAGACTATAGAACTATGCGAAGTTGGCATCTCATACCCTTAAATCTTTAAATCGCGATTTTAAGGTCAAATCAATAGAACTATTGAAGAACTATTGCAGGAACTATAGAACTATGCTGGATGCAAGTAAATTTGCATGTTTTTAGTGAGATGCTAAAATTTGAGATGCCAACTTCACAGACACGTAGCTTAGACACAATTTTTCAACAAGATCGGTCAAATACTCTATGAGTTAGTGGGGGTCAAAATTTGAGTTTTGACCAAACAGGTGTTTTTTCTCATCCATGTAACTTTTTACCTATTGTTCTTAGCAAAATTTGTCCCAAATAGTTTAGATAGCTATTTCTTCAGTCTTTCGGGAAAAAAAAATTTGTTGACTTGTTTTCAAAATCAAAATTTTTTTTTTACTTTTTTTCAATACCATGCTTTTATACCGCTTGTCGATGGAAGACCCAAGTTTTCTGCCTCCACTCAATGCGAGTTCTTTCTAAAACCAAAAAAGAAAAGATTGGCAAAAAAGCAGCAAATAAAGGCGATTAATAAGCTGGATGAAAGAATGTACAAAACTTAAATAATTCATCAGCTACAATAAATTAATTAAAAAAATAGTTATGTTATAAATGTACCTAATGTGATTACGATAAAATTTTATTAAATTCTTTATTTTTTTATTATTATTATTATTACATATTAAATTAATTATTATTATAAATAAATAAAAAACAATAATTTTTCAACATTTCTATAGAAAAAAAGTAATTTTTTTCCTGAGGTTAACATACTGCGGGTATTACAGTATCGAAGGTATGAAATTTTAGTTAGGTATGTTACATACCGTCGGAAAGGTTAATTTGTCTAGTTTCTCAGTGTATGCTTTTTTTAAGGTTTTGGAAACACTTACACGCTAATAGGAAAAAATTCAAATTAGTGCATATGCTAAAAATTGAAAAACCGTTGTCTTGAGTTACAAAACATTTTTTTTTTTTTTTTTTATAGATATCCCACTCGCATCCCACTAAGCGACCAAAAAGCTCTTAAAGGAAGAAACCTAACCTCTCTTTTGAGCCCAAAAAAAAGAAAATTTGCTTCTTTGAAAAAAAAAGTCCAACACTCATTCTATGATTCGTACAATTGGTAAACAAAAGGAAGGTTTAAAAATTTGTTACATAAATGCTCAAAGTCTTTTTTGTAAATTTGATGAATTTCGATACATTTTTGAAAACTCAGGAATTGATGTAATTTGTATATCTGAAACATGGTTCAATCCGAATAAGATAAAAAACTTTCAGGTCAAAATAGACCTAGATATTATTCTTTCTGGAGACCTAAATGGAAATTTGCTCATTGATTCTGATCTAATTTCACTTTTCCAACCGATTGGGCTTATAGCTATAAACACTACTATCCCCACTCACTTCACTTCAATGAGTAGTACCCTTATTGACGTGTTCTTTGTCTCAGATATTAGAAAAGTTATTTTGCATGACCAGTTTTCTTCTCCTAATTTCTCAAAACATGACGTCATTTATGTGACCTTTAATCTTCCTTATTTTAAACATGAAAAACCACAGCATATTACTTTCCGTGATTACAAGAATATTAACTATGATGCTCTTTTAAATAAAATTAATATAATCAATTGGACCAGTATCTACAGTAATCCTGATTTAAACCAACAGATACCCTTTTTTTATGAAGCTACCACATACCTATACGACAAATACGTACCGGTTAGAAAGAAAACTGTTAAATCTTCTACTAAGCCTTGGTTTAATCAAAATATTTGTGATTTAATAGTTAAAAGAAATTCTGCTTACGATAAGTGGAAAAGATATAAAACTACACAGTCAAATGAAATTTTTAAATCACTACGTAGATCTGTTACTAGGGAAGTAAAGTTAGCTAAGCAACGCTATTATAGTCGTGTATTTTCAGAGGCTATGGATACTAAAAATATGTGGAAAGAGATAAAGAAAATTGGTTATAAAGATGAAAGTGAATCGGTAAATCTTTCCACTTTTGAACTAAATGAATTGAATAGACAATTTACTTCAAATGACTCAACTCCTCTTCGTTCTGACTCTTATGCAAATCTACCAGATTGCAATCTGGATTCTTTATTTAGTTTTTCCTGCGTTAACCAGGAGGATGTTCTGGAAGCTTTTCTTTCCATAAAATCAAAATCAATTGGTCTAGACGGCATGAATCCAATATTTATTAAAGCTATTTTACCACAGGTTTTACCCTATATCACTCATATTTTTAACACTATTTTTACAAAATCTATTTTCCCCGATTTGTAGAAATGTGCAAAAGTAATTTTGCCGAAATCTAATAAAGAATACAGGCCAATTTCCGTACTTCCTTTTCTTTCGAAAGTTTTCGCAAAATTATGAGCAAACAAATGAATGAACATATATCCAATAATAATCTTTTATCATCTAAGCAATCTGGTTTTCGCAGGAAAAGAGGGTGTATCACTACTTTAATTGATGTATCGGAAGATCTTCGTTATATCGTTGACAATGGTAATATTGCTTTTTTGACTTTATTGGACCACTCTAAAGCTTTTGACTCAGTAGACCATGATATTCTTTTTAAAAAGCTTAAAAATATTTTTGGTTATTCTGAAACCTCCTTTAAATTGATTAGCTCTTACCTTCGGAATAGAGAGCAAGTAGTTGTCTCTAAAGACAAGTCGTCTACCTCTGCGTCTTTAAGTAGGGGTGTTCCGCAGGGGTCTATACTTGGCCCTCTTCTGTTTTCTATTTACATAAATGATCTACCACGTGTAATTAATTCATGCCAAATGCACATGTACGCTGATGACGTTCAGTTATACACATCATGTAACGTACGAGATGTGGAAAATTGTGTACAGAACCTGAATACTGAACTGAACCACGTATTTGAATGGGCTAAGTTGAATTGTCTTACCTTAAATCAGAAAAAATCTCAGTGCCTTGTTATTTTTAAAAAGATATATGATACCACTTGTCTTCCGAAAGTTAGTATTAATGGAGTGGATATTCCCTACGTTGCGAATGCTAAAAACCTTGGAATGATTTTTAATAATACCCTAACGTGGAATGATCAAATTAACAAAGCGTCTGGAAAAGTTTATAGTATTTCCGTAGTCTTTGGTCTTCTCAGTATTTCACACCGCAGAAAATTAGATTTGTTCTTGCAAAATCGTTTATCTTACCTACGCTTTTATATGGTTGTGAATTGTTGTCAAGTTGTGATAGTGCAGACATGGGTAAACTTACACGCGTCTTTAAAAGTGTAGTTAGATATGTTTACGGTTTACGCAAATATGATAGTATCTCCGCTTTTCTAAATAAAATTTATGGCATTTCATTCGAAGACTATCTTAAATTTAGAACTTTACTTATGGTTCATAAAATTATTTTCACTAAAGAACCCGTTTACCTTTTCGAGCGATTACTATTTACAAGATCTAACCGTAATAACTGTCTTGTACCAATATTGTACAATAGACTAATATCCGAAAGACACTTTTTTGTAAATGGCATACGTCTTTGGAACTCGTTACATACTTTAAATAATCAACTTCACAAAATATCAAATACAGCATCTTTTAAGAAAGAACTATTTAAACTTTTTCTCAATTGATTTTTAATACTTCATTTTAATTTCTTTAGTTAATTTAATTTTAATTTCTATATAATTTTTACCTGCTGTGCAGGATATTTTTACACTTTATTTTTACATTTTTATTTTATTTTTTTATATATTTTATATTATATTTTATTTTATATTATTCTTCTAATTTTAATTATAAATTAAACTTACATACATTCTTCTTATTGAAAATTAATTTGTTATGACTAATGTTGATTTATAAGATTTTAATCTTGTTACATTAGGATTTTCATTAATAAAAATAAATAATAATAATAATAATAATAAAAGTCCAAAAAATTTTTGATTTTGCAAAAAAAAAAGCAAAAAAATATATATATATGTTTCCGTCGTTCCTATAAGAAGCATAGGGCCTCATGTTAAATTGATTCATTGACATCCTGAGCAGGTTGCTATTAAAAATCAATAAAATCGGTTCAATATGTCCCGAGATTTCAATGAAAATGTGAAAAACTGTTGTTTTTGTTATTGTTGTTATTCAAAATTTTTAATTTGTGTGTCACATATAAACTAAAATAGAATTAACACAACAGCTATTAAAATGTTCATTAAAAATAGTAATATTAATATATAACACAAATTTTCGGAACCTGGACATTCACTAATTCAAAAAGTGGACGCCTACTCTGTGGTGGCAAATAAAATAGACTTTAGAGATGCCCCATTTTCAAAAATAAAAGTGATGGTGTATAAGAAGTCTGATGAATTCAACCGTATTTTTAAAAAATCTTCCAGGGATAAAGAATTTCAAACCGTTTTTTTAAATTGTTTTAAAAATTGTTTTAAAACACCGCAAAATATTTTTGAACAGAAGCTAAATGTTTTGAAGGAGGTTAGTATTTGAAATGACAACAAAAAGGATATCAAAGATTTACTTATATTCCTTCCAAATACAGAAAGAGTGTACTTACAAAATTTGCTTAAAATTTAAGGCCAACTGATATTTTTAAATTTTATATTACTTATTTTTTATTTAGTGTGGTATTCTGAAGGCCGTCTCTTTAAAAAAAATGTGTTATCTATAATATTAATAGGGTAGGCGATTTCTTGTGGCCGATGTTTTGTTCTACCGTTTTATCCCGATTTTGGCGAAACGTATATTATTTGAAAGATATTTCTTTTTAGCACATAGAAAAGGCTTTGTGAAATCAAAACAAATGCCCTTTTTTCTACTAAGCAGGTCTTAAGAGATAAAAAAGCTAATTGATATTTAAACTCTAACATGTTTTTTATTGAACCTTGTCATTATTTTAAAAAATTAGACATTAATTTTATGAAAAAAAAAACGATTTTAAAAAACGTATACATTTTGTGCTGATTTAAAAAAAAAAACTCGTAATCAGTAGTCAATGTTAATAAAACACACTTTTGGAGATGATGTTGTTCTATAACTATAATAAAAACTTTTTATTTGCACAATTTATTTTCCATTATAATTTTTCCAATTATAACATAGATTCTTTATGTACTAATTATTACGAATAAAGGAATTTAAAATAATATTTCACTCAAATCACATATTTTTATTTTTTTTTTGCATATGACTGCCACAACTTTGTTTATGTTCGAAACAGTAGTGATGCCAGTCAAATCCAATTTATTTGAATTTCGAATTTTCTTTGGTGATGCCTAACTTATTTCAAAAAGAGAAGTCATTCTTAATTGAATGAAATTGAAGAATAAAAACAATTAAATGAACAAGTAAATTGTTATTTTAAAAGAAAATATTTTTTTTTACTTTCTGCAAAAATTACTTAAGGTTTTTTGTGGAAGTGACTAAAGAACCATATGGCCCTTGGTTTCTAGATAACATATGGTTCTGAAGCTAAACCATATGTTTCATGTCATGTCATTTGATAATAAAAAATATGATTTCGAAAAATACTTCGAAAATATAAAATTTGTGTTTTCAAGAAACCCAAAATTTCAATTTCATGTTATTTCAAATTCATTCTTATTCAAATAACAACGTTTCAAGAACAGGGCTGTATATATTTTATAAAATGTATTAAATACTAAATCATAACAGTAGAACTGTTTATTTTTTGTTAATTTTTCAAATTAACAAGAAAAAATAAAAATGTAACGTTTTTTTTTTCTTTTAATATTTAAAAAAAAATATATGGATGTAGAGCAGAAAAAGTCAATTTCATAAAAAAGTTTGATATGGAGCACAAAACAATAATTATAATTTTCGAGAAAACTTAATAACTTGTGACTTATTGTATATAAAAGCATGAAAACTTTTATCTTTGTTTAAAATATATGAAACTATTCATTGACAACATAAAATATATTATGAGAAAAATTAACTTAAGCCTTTCACGTTTTTCTCCTTACATACTTTTTGGCATATGTGCTAAACCAATTCTGATGCGACGATATAACGAAATTGATTCCGAAATTATTTTTCTTCCAACAGATATTCCTTAATATTTCATGTTATCTGAAATTCAATTGATACTTTCTGAAAATCAATTGATATTTTCTGAAATATAATTGGATAAGATGTAGTCAAACTTGTTATATTGAAGAGTCGGAGTCGAAGTCGGATTTGGGGTCGACGTCGGAGTCGGTAGTTTGATTGTCGACTACGGAGCCTTGGCTGTAATCAATAAAAATATTCTAAATTCCATTATACCAACTGAATATCATACAATCATACAATCGAATTAATTTAAAGAAATAATCAGTTGCCTTATACCTACATCGTATGGTAATTATTAAAATATAATTCAGTAATCACAACAGAATAAAGTGACTACATACATTCAGTTGCCAACTATTTCGGTTGGTACACCGAATCCGTCACCGTGTGTAGCTTTCTAAAATCCAACTGATCATTAAAATCGAAATCACAGAACCATATAATATGACAATGGCTTCAATTTTCTCTCTCAAATCTTTTTCTACAGGTAAAAAGATAAAAGATTGCTGAATAAAAAAGAGATTCAGATAATTTTAATAGTTTATGCTTTGTATGTTATGAGATTCATTTCCTATTATATTTTAATGTTAAAATAATTAATAATGGTATATGTATTTTGGTTGGTATAAGGGTGTTATTTGTTTTTTTTTTAACTTTTTTTATTCAAATTAATGATGAATAGACTATAAAAACATGTTTGATGATAAAAAATAAAAAAAAAAACAAAAATGATGCTGGTTATGGGAATTGTTGCTTTTAATGTGAATTTTATTCGAGAAATAGGTAAGATATTAAGAAAACACAACAACAACATTAATAAGAATCTAAGAAATTCATGGTTATAACAAAATGTAAGATAATATACATACATACATACATAGTTTGGTCGAACACAAGGAATCAAGATATGAAATAGCATCTCAATGACACAACAACCGCACAACTCAACTGGGCTAAAAACAGAAATGTGGTTACAAAAGCAATATCACGATAAATATAAGCTACAAAGCAGAAATTGTATAAAAATAACTACGGCGGAATTTTTAAGACCAAAAACTAAAAAAGAGAACAAAAAAACAGTTCTACGTGAAGGTATGACGTCGTCACCGCCACTACATACTACGATGACAACAACGACTTGTACTTTTATTATTCTCTTTATATGGACAGACTGTAACTTTATATAAACGTTTGTAAAACGTTGTCGTACAATTCTCATGTTGCCGTTCGTACAACTCGTTGTTTTTGTTGATTTTTGGAGTGTTGTCAACTGTTTGTAAAAGAAGCCGGTTAAAACAGCTAGATGAAAAATATTTTTGATTAAATTCGAATTTATTTTTTAAAATATTCATAGATTGATAATTTATCTGAAATAACTGTGTAGGAATTTCACAAAATATTTTAATTTGTTTGCCTTTTTAAAGTTATGTCTAAAGTAGTGGCATGTTTATTTAGCAGGATATATAAGTGAATTTATTTTAAAAAATATTACTGTAGAATAAAAATGCCTTAATACGGCACATTTTGAAGTTGAAATAATTTAAGATATAGTATTTTCCATTTATAAGCAACGAAAATGTAATTTTTTTTTTTGAAAATGTCAAAAGTTATAATCATAAAATCTTTGTTTTGTGAAAGTAGTTATATCGCGAAAAGTGATATTATTAAAATTAAAAAAAATATATTAATATGACACTGCTGATAATATATTACTCACTTGTGCAAAATTTAATGAATGAATTGTAATTGGTTCCTGAGTTACAAATAAAAATTCAAAAACAATTTAATATTTAAAAGAAAAAAGAAAATTTAAAATTGTTATTTTAGATTTTATAAAATAAAAAGTAGTTGTTAAAGCTCAATTTTTCATTATTTGAAATTTTTAAGTTGCGAAACGAAATGTTTAACAGAGTTCAGAAAAAAACACACACTGAATAAAAATCTCGTACATATATGTAAACAAACATATGTAGCTGAGACCAACAAACGCTTATTTTTATTTTCATCAATCAATTATGTGTGTTTCTAAAATTTGTTCGGTGCCGAACACAATCATGACTGTGTTTCGTTTTAATATTTCGTTATGTACACGAACATGTTTCTATCACGTATTTAATAATAATAATAATAAAGATAATAATAAAAATAAAAAAAAAAATAAAATTAAAAAAATAATAAAAAAAACGAAATTAAGTCATAAACAACATATAAAATTTCTCTGTTTTCTATTTTATTACTATCTTTTTATTTATTTTTATTTTTTTTATTTTTATTTTTTTATAACTGCTAATGAATTATGTTGGATTTTTTTAAAATAAATTTGGTTGAAACAATTGTTGTCGTTATTATAGGGGTATATCAGATTTTTTCCGATCGCGAGTGGATAATGTTTTAATTTTTAGATGTACGCGTTCAAGAACATGTTCTGTTTTTTTTAGCAGTACAAGTGCAAGAACACGAACTTAAAATAAAGCTGCACTCGAATCTGTATGGTTTATGTGTGTTCGAAACAAAAAATACGTGATAGAAATATGTTGGTGTGCGTAGTGAAATATTAAAACGAAAAACAGTCATGATTGTGTTCGGCACCGTACAAAATTTAGAAACGCACATAATTGATATGAAAATAAAAATATATGTTGGCTGCTTTCGAACAGAACATTATGTGTTTGATGTGTGTATGTTTAACCAAATAAAAAAAATTTAAATGAAATTTAAAAAACGTCTATATAATTTTATTGTTTTATTTATAAAAAAAAAATCACTCCTTACATTTACGACAAGTGCAAAGAACACATTCATTAAAAATATATGTATGTACATATATATATTATTTATTTAATTTTAAAAATATCATAAAATGTTGATCATGTGTGGTAATGACCTTTGGCCTTTCACAATTTAAATTTAGACCAATGTTATTGTAAAGGATATCTCAATACCTTTCAAAAAAAGGTTAGCGTTATAGGTTAACAAGTTTTGTAAATAAACATATTTATTAAAGAGCACTACATTGAGTTTTATTTATAAATTTTTAACTCATCAGGAACTGAGTTAGAGGTCCAAAATTTTGAATGTGACTTACTTTAGGATACGGCCGAAAAAGCTAAATTTCGGAGTTAATTATAAATTGAACCCAGTTATAAAACTTGGTACATGGAGTTCAAACTGAAAATTAATTTATTTTTTCTGGTAGAAAATAATATTTTTAACAGTTTTTTTATGCGATTATCTCAATAGGATCTTGAAATTTACCACACAAATTAATATCTCAACAATGGCCAAGATTTTCGAATATCGCAAATCGTATCTGAGTTTGTGGCCTTTTTCTAGTTTTGGACTAAATTCGACACCACATTTAATAATAATAATAGAAATAAATCCATCATGCATAGGTCCGCATATGGTAGAGGTTACTCATCCCTGGTACGAACCACGGGATAAGATCTGTAGCAGTATAAGCTGTAGGAACTATGTTTTTGGAATTATTTATTAATTTTATTTATCAGTATTTTTAATACTTTTAATGTTCACAATGTTTACATATTTAAAAAATAGTTTAATTTTCAATTTTAGCTCTACAAAAACACATTATTTATTATAAATTTTACACATTCTAAAGACACATTCATTTCTCTTAATTTTCATATTATTTGGAATTAAGTTATATAATTTAAGTCCTTTGTAGAAAAGTGATCGCTGCATTGCCGTTGTGGCGACTCGTTGTATTCTAAAATTTTCGGCATTTCTTAGTCTATACGGCTGTACATCTCCTACATAATTTAGTTGCTCGCTTAAATATTCTCGCGCATTACCATTTCTTATTTTTAGTATAAACATTAAAGTATTTAATTCCAATCTTTGCTTTATAATCATCCACTTGAGTACATCTAACATTATAGCTAATGGTGTATACCTGTTGCATCTTAGAATTGTCCGCATTGCCTTATTTTGCAATCTTATATATTAAAAGAATTTATGAAAGAACTTTGCATTCAAATTTTTTTTCAATATTTTTCTTCTCTCAAACCTCTATAACTAGAGTTCTAATTAACGTAGGCTGTTGACATAGGTCTAAGAACACTCAGTGGAACAAGCTCCTTCTTTTGAGCTATAAACTTCGTTGGGTTTGAGGAAAGTTATGCTTGGAGAATCAACTTTGCTTTTACTGTACGTTGACTTCTCTTGACAAAATTTGGTATTACTGTACGTTAACTTCTCTTGGCAAATTCGTTGGGTTTAAGGAAAGTTATGCGTGGACTTTACTTTTAATGTACGTTAACTTCTCTTGGCATATTTTGGCATTACTGTACGTTAACTTCTCTTGGCAAATTTTGGTATTATATTATAAAAATTAATACAATATAATATAATGCGGAGCAGCAGGGGTCCTCTAGTTTTTTATAAAAAAGATTTTTAGTAAAGTCTTGAGATTTCAAACCAAATGTAAAAGCACTATTAGATAAGATATAAATAAAGTAAACAAGGTTGATAGTGAGCATTTTCACTAGGATTCTAATTTTGATCGTTTACATGGCATTTTGAGAGATTTGGACAAAAAAACATCTGCTTTCATACAAAATTAAAGCTAAAAATGCAGATTTTTTAGAAACAATTTTGAATAATGATTTTTGTACATTTTTTAAATATTTAAATCATTTGCATAAATGAAACTAACTGTAATAAAATTATAATAATCTTTACATTTTTTAACAAAAATTGCCACGGTATGTAATAGTACAATAGTAGTCTAAAAAAGGCAGAGTTGTCGTCATGGTCGTATAGAATAATATTATTTTTTGTAGTAGATTAGTGACAATTCTCGTAGACTGGTAGTTGTCAATTTGTATTACAAATTTTCCAGATTAGAACTAGATTATATTTAAACAAGATTAGTATAATTTTTGATTCCACGTTACTCTTGTTCTGAGAGTGCCCAAGTGTAAAATGATGTCTGTTTGTCTGCTAAGGACTCCTACTTATTATTAACTGATTTTAGTGAACGGAAATATGTTCACAATAGGTACGACATCAGTGTTTATGTATATACAGTGGGTGACAATACATTGGAAGCTTTCACAAAATTCTGAATATGTTAATTTTGTTTTTTTTAATAATTTTGCGTCCTAAAATTATGGATTTTGTGCGAAATCACACTTTGGTATGTTCTCTCTCCAAGGATAACAAATTTGTTGTAAAAAATGCAAAAAAAAAAAAAAAGATAGCTAATGAGGTCATTAACAATCTGAAAGTAAAAATATGTGCTCAAACTGTTTCGCGACGCGCAATTTAGGCTGATCTTGGTTGTTATCGTCGTGTGAAAAAAACACTGACAAATTTTGCTAAAGAATACAACTGGTCAGGATGGAATTGGTATACTATTCCCTTTTCAGTGGGTCCATGACGGAAGAACATGTGTACGAGTACGACAGGGAAAAAGACTAGACCCAAAATATACAAGTAAAACAGTTAAGTTTAGCGGTGCAATATTATAGTATAGGGTTGCCTTTCGGGCCAAGGAATGGGTCTAATTCATGTAGTAGAAGATAATCTAACTGGAATTGGATACAGACAAATAGTAAATAGCGTAATTTATCCATATGCGGTGGAATATATGCCCCTGGCCTGGAAGTTCCAACTTGACAATGTCGGATACGCAAATAATATATTGAAACCAAAAATAGAGGGAAAGATTTCTATTATTGTATATAAAGGGTTTCCAATGTTTTGTCAACAGCATAAAATTTAATACTTTTAAGTTTTATTTTTTCTGAAGTTAAGCTATTTTATTTTAATATTTTTTTCTTTTTAAATGAATAACATATAAAAAATTTTGTTTGTTAAAAGTGTCCATTGTATTGTCATTCATTGTATAGTCCAATTTTTAGTAAGATCTATGTATGCAAATTAAGAATGCATGTACTATTGTACTATTTTTAATAGCGAAAGCCACAAAGTTTATCATAACATATCATACATATCGCTATCGTGCAAAAGGAATGACCCGACATCGCCAGCTCGTTCTATTTTGTAAGAAACTATATTTCGAAACAATTAGCTAATTCAATTTAATACCCCTAACATGTACTTAGGAATTCTAAAGAACTAATTAATTGATTTTTATACCCTATACCACTATGTGGTTTGGGTATAATGACTTTGTGCTGCTGTTTGTAACAACCAAAAATATTTGACCTAGACCCATCTTTAATTATACCGATCGAATCAGAATCACTTTTTGAGTTGATTTAACAATGTCCGTCCGTCCGTCCGTCTGTGTGTCCATGTAAACCTTGTAATCAAACTGCAGGTCGCAAATCTGAATATATTTTGATGAAATTTGGTATATAAGCTTTTATCGGCCATGGGATGAACGCTATTGAAATTGGTGAGAATCGGTCCATGTTCAGACCTAGCCCCCATACAAATTACCCCTATGAAATCGACATAAATTGCAATAAGATCCAAATTGTCATATAGATTTTACTCAAATTGGGTTTGTATGTGTTCATTACATCCATTAATGAGTAGTCCAAAAATGATACCTTCGGCCCCATATAGAGCTGCTTCCCGATCTTCACTTAAATCTATTAAAAAACAAAAATATTGCACTGATTCTTCTCAAATTTTGTTTGTATATATTTTTGGAAAATACAAGAGACTTTACCAAACAAGATCAGGATCGGTCCATTTTTGGACCTAGTCTCCATATAGATATAGCATCCGATATGAACTTTTTCATATCTAAAACCAAAAAAATTAATAAAAATCCCACTCAAATTTGGTTTTTGCTTATTTTCTATGTCCAGTTAGTTGGGCCTAAGAGATAGGGTTTCTAAACGCATGGTATAGGGTATCGTATAGTCGGTCTAGACCGACTATAATTTTCTTACTTGTTTTTATTTAAAAATCCGTAAAAATAAATAATGGCGCCAAACGCGGGAAGGTCGGCCCTTTCTAAATGACACATTTAATTTGTTATGCCTGGTTGTCACTATGTTATATAAACTGGCAACAAACAATTGACGCCACTGACATCTCGTCAGTTTCTATTAATTACGCTTGTATTACATCTTATAAACTAAAGCTGCGTTCACACTACGTGTTTTGCTCGTGTTTTTCTTATTTTTTTAGCACGTGTAATACGTGTACACATAGTGTGAAGCCTTTCAAACATTGTTTATGTACAACACATTTTGCAAGACATATGTAAATTGTTCAATTGGAGCAGGTTCTATTTTGGCAAGATAATTATATGAAAATACAACACTGCTTGTGGCGAAAGAAAAACAGAGTAAATTATAAAGATTAATATTGAGAGAAAATAAATTGTTTAATATTAATTAACAATTAAAAAATATATAAAATATATAACTTTATTTTTAACAATAATTTTTTGTAAATTCACAAATTAAATCAGCTGTTGTTTACATTTAGAATTATGTCATACGGAAATAAATATGTAAGTTTGAACGCAAAAATTATGAATCGTATGTAAAACGGCAATTTTGACACACACACGGAATTACGTATGGATCGTAAAACTGAATTTACACATGGAAAATACACAGAGTGTAAACACACCTTAACAAAAAAAATCCGGCTGTCAAACAAAAACAAATTACCAACATGTTAAGGTGCTATTACACGATGTACTGTATGTACTGTCACTTTTTTATCCATATGAAATTCCGCATGTCTGTCAAAATTGTCTTTTACATACGATTCATAATTTTTGCTATCACACGTGCATATGTATTTCCGTAAGACATAACCTCTAAAGGTGCTATTACATGATGTGTTTTTTACATATGTACTGTCAAATTTTCCCACAACAAAAGTTGTACACATCGTGTGATACATATAAAACATTGTTTATGTACAATACATGAGGAAAGTCACATGTACATTTTTCAATTAGAACAGGTTCTATTTTTGCATGACAAACAAGTGAAAATACAACACTGCTTGTGGCGAAAGAAAAACAGAATACATTTTAAAGATTAATATTGAAAGAAAAATAAATTGTTTAGTATTAATTAACAATTAAAAAATACATAACCTTTTTTTTAACAACAAATTTTTGTAAATTCACATATTAAATCAGCTGTTGTTTACATTTAGAGGTTATGTCATACGGAAATACATACGCACGTGTGATAGCAAAAATTATGAATCGTATGTAAAAGACAATTTTGACAGACATGAAGAATTTCATATGGATAAAAAAAGTGACAGTACATATGTAAAAAACATTTCGTGTAATAGCACCTTAAATGTAAACAACAGCTGATTTAATTTGTGAATTTACAAATATTTATTGTTAAAAAAGAGATATATATTTTTTAATTGTTAATTTATACTAAACAATTTATTTTTCTTTCAATATTAATCTGTAAAATTTACTCTGTTTTTCTTTCGCCACAAGCAGTGTTGTATTTTCATATGTTTGCCATGCAAATATAGAACCTGTTCTAATTGAAAAATGTACATGTGACTTTCCTCATGTATTGTACATAAACAATGTTTCATATGTATCACACGATGTGTACAACTTTTGTTGTGGGAAAATTTGACAGTACATACATATGTAAAAAACACATCATGTAATAGCACCTTTAGCAATTTCATTTTTGATGACAAATGTGCCAGGGGTTGGAAATGACAAGACATTACAACCCGTTTTCAGACAACTGACAATAGACATTGAAAATGACATACTGAAAAACAGGCATTGCAAACATCGTCATACTGTATTTGTTTTTTATATGAGTCCAGAGAGTATTTATTTTTATATTTTTTTTTTTTTTATTTAAGTACTTTACTGTAAAATTTTATATTAATTTTGTTTATTAAAATCTCTGTATTCTCTAACAAAAGCACTGAAATTGACAGCACTCGTTCGTTTGTTGTATTGGTAGTGGTAGTATTAGAAGAGGTTGGAGCAGTTGTATTTGGTGCGCAAACAATATTCTATTGTCTAGTGTAATTTGTTTTTTGTGTTATTCTGTTAACAGGCAAGGTGTACGTTTTGTTGGGAATTAAAATATGAGAAGGGAATTAAAATATATTCTGAACAAAACCTTGGATTAAAGCCAAACTTTAAAAAAATAAAATGGAAACCACACAAAAATGTCGAATCTATTTTTTTAAGTAATTAATTTTGTAAATCACGACACACCCAAAAAGGAGTAAATTTAATGATCTATTCGTAATGCAATTAAATTCCAATAAAAAAAAATAAACAAAATATCATTGAAATTATTGTATAAAAGCGGCTCATTTAATTTTTGCTCAAATCTACAATAGTTTACACTTGACCACATTTGTTAACATTCTTTAGTATTTTTTTTATTTTTAATTCTCTACTTTTTATTTGTTTACACTCATTTTAACATTTTATAACTCGTTTTTAACTTTAAACATTGTTAAAATTCTGTTCTTTTTGTTTTTTATTTCCACTTCGTCATCCATCCATGGGAGCAATATCTCCTCATCACCGTTTTATTTACTGAACAACACTTTACAATTAGAATATTAGCAAACTTAATTTATAAATGCACCTTGCTTTCAAGACTAAATTTGTTTTCTAATTTTTTTGTTTTATTTTAAAATTGTATAATTACTTTTATTTAAACGCGTTTTATTTCATTCGTTTTTTGTTACTTTTATTACCTTTTTTTCTTGTTAAGAAAAAAAATTAAAATTTCCAACAAAAAATAAATAACGAAACTATAGCGACGCTTCCGTTTTTTTCATTAAACAACAACACCTCTCGACGAAGAAACACTCACTAAACGGAATTTGCAAAAATCGTACATATTTTTTTGTTATTCCCTTTTCTCTACACATTTGTAGCTCTTGATTAGCATTGCCAGTTGAAAATATTATTGACTATGTAGCATGGTTGTATTTACTAATGGAACTGCCAGATCTATGTTGTATAACAAGTCAGGGGTTGGTTGCACAATGCAATATTATAGTACTTTTAGATATCATTTCCTGAAAAATATTTAAAAATAATTAATTGTAAGCAAAACGATTAACAATACTTGACAACAATAAGTTTTAAATCAATTC